>CM010617.1:13915913-14066220 GCA_003430845.1 Xanthoceras sorbifolium | reverse complement strand
TATATTAAAAACATTGAAAGCAAAAAAAAAAAACATGAGAGATCACAAATCTCAATTGGAGATCTAATTTCAAACCAGATCTCCATTAGAGATCCAGTATTATAAAGATCTCTCATGGAGGAGATCCAAGAAATATTGTGAACATTTAAGAGAAAGTAATAGAAATCAATTTTGGAACCTAAGGTCTAAACTAAGGTCATTTGAGCCATGTCACTCAAACCGCATGCAAGTATAAATAGTTTACAAATAATGAACAATTAATACTAAAACGAGTTTATTTGCTCTAAACTTCATGAGTATATTCATTGATATCCAAAAGCTTGTTGTTTTGTTTCTTCATGCTTGTAGAGAATGATATGATGACAACTTCGAAGGTTTAGATTATTCATGGGTTTTTGCTTTCTTTTAAAAAAATACTTGAAACTGTACTAAATCATAATAAAATCAAACATTGTTAAACCTTCATCAATTGTTTGTTATCGTTAAAATTAAGCACTAAATTTTGAGAGTAACAAACATAAACTTAAATAGAGAAATAATTGCCTAAGAGAATAATACTCTTTTATTCCTCAAGTGTTTGCAAAAGTATCCAATACGAGTAATCAAAAGCTCCTTTATATTTAGTTCTTGTTCTCCCTCAATTTTGAATATTGATGAGATGTGTACCTCTATGACCAGTAAAGTTTCTATGCGTATGAATGTGAAGTTAACAGCCAGATTTTGTGAGGCAGAGGTGTTAAAGGCTCTTAATCAAATGGCACCCCTAAAGGCCCTAGGTCCTAATGGACTCCCAGTCTTTTTCTACCAAAAGTATTGGAATATTGTGGGTTCGAAGGTGTCAAAGGTTGTCCTTGCAGTCCTTAACGAGGGCTGATGTGGGTTCTATGAGTAAAGCAGTGGTGGTACTTATCCCGAAGGTTAAAATGCCTATTAGAACTTAATATTTCAGGCTTATAAGTCGGTATAATGTGACTTATAAGTTAGTAACAAAATTTCTAGCAAATAGGTTGAAAGGAGTCCTTGAAGACATCATATCTCCAAACCAAAGCTCTTTCATCCTAGAAAGACTTATCACGGATAATGTGGTGGTAGGTTTGAAGGCCTCCATACATTGAAGAATATGAAGAGAGGTAAAGTGGGGCAAATTGCTTTGAAACTTGACATGAGTAGGCTTACAATAGGGTGGAATGAATCTTCTTGAGGAAAATGATGGAGTGATTGGGCTTTGAAAATGGGTGGATTAATAGGATAATGCAGTGTGTTTCCTAAGCAGTATATGCCTTTCTTATTAAGGGAGAACCCAGGGGTAGGGCGGTACCAACTCGAGTTTCAGACAAGACTGCCCACTTTCTCCATATTTATTCTTATTGAGTGCAGAAGGGTTATAGGCATTATTGTCTCAAGCGGATAGACATGGCAAAATTCATGGGATTAAGGTAGCACAGGCTGCCCCGACTATCTCCCACGTATTCTTTGCGGACGAAAGTCTTATTTTCGCCAGGGTAGAAAGGTAGGAATGCAAACATTTAAAGGATATTCTTCTTGTATATGAAGAAGTCGCGGGTTAGGCTATAAAATTTGAAAAGTCGGCACTATCCTTCAATTCCAACTCCTTTATTGATATTAAAGATGATATTAACTTATTTTTAATATAAAAGTAGTGTCTTGTCATGCCAAGTACCCACGGCTTTCATCTTTCATAGGGAGAAATAAAAAACAGCTTTTTGGTTCTATCAAGATAGTGTTTGGCAGAAATTACAAGAATGGAAGCATAAGTTATTCTAGGAAGGGGGTAGAGAAGTTCTACTCAAGGTCATGACCCAGGATGTGCCAACGTACTGCATGAGCTGCTTCAGATTGCCAGCTTCTTTGTGTTATGAACTACACCAGTTGTATCTTGAATTCTGGTGGGGTTTAACTGAAAAGAAAAGAAGTACTCATTGGTTATCATGGTGGAAGATGTGTGTTCCAAAAGAAAGATAAGGTATGGGCTTTAGGAATGTGGGTGCTTTTAACCAAGCAATACTTGCGAAATAAGGGTGGAGAATCTTATGTTATCCATCCTCTTTCATGGCAAGGGTCTTGAAGGCTTGATATTTTCTTAATTCCACTTTACTGAAATGCTCTGTTGGTGCCATCATTCAAATAGAAAAGCTTAATGAGCTCCGATGGCTGTGGACAGAGGTATGTTTTATTTGTGCATTGAATCTGATACTTTGAATGGGGTGAAGCTTTGCAATGGTGAATATTCTACCTTATGTAATGTGGGCAATATCATACATGATATTTACGTTGTTTGTAACTCTTTATCTCTATATCACATATTTCCAAAAAAAATGCAACATCGTTGCACATAACATTTCTAAGTGGGTTTTAGGTCATAGTAGTTCCACTATTTAGATTAATGCTCTCTCCTTGGTTGAGGAAACTTTATGAGTATGATATAGCTTTGTCTCTTAGACCTAGTGGCGTTTGACTACAATTTTTTTTCGAAAAAAAAAAAGACAAAAAAGCTGCAGATACTTTCTAGTACCACAGGGTGTTCAGGTCAGCTTTCGCGCACCTCCACTAATTTGGCCATTGGCCACCAGATATTTTTGCAGCTGCCAAGATTCGAACCAGGGAGCTCCCAGTCAAACCCAGAACTGATCCCAATGCGCTACCACTGGGCCACTTGCTGGTGGTTAAAGCTGCTTTTTATATATATATATATATATAAATATAGCGCAGGATCGGCAGCCCCTATATTTTACACACATTCTTGACCCTTAGATTAAGTGTTATGAATGGTTAAAGATCAATTAATACCTTATGGGACCTAAGTTGTTATACACCTTACTGCATATATTTTCTCTCTCTTCTTTAATGAAATGAATTTAATTTTATTCAGTTATCTTATCTTCATTTTTATTTATTTATTATTACAAATCTTTTATATTTATTTATTATTTTAATCCAGAACAACGTGTTCATATATACCTAAAAAAAATTATTGCTAGTATAAGATTTTTCTTAATTTTTTTTTATGCAACATTAACTGAATACTCTTTTCTTAAAGTGTGTCTACTGCCTACATGAAATTAATTTAAATAATCTCTAATTAGCATTTACCATAGGAGTTTTAAAGTCGATTTAATATAACAAGAAATAGATATGAAATAAAAAAAATGTAGGAAAAATTAATTAAATAAATAAAAATAAAGATTTAAAATGAATTAAAATTGCTTTTAAAAAATGAATAATAAGTACTAAAAATTTACCGGACTGAGTGATAAGTCCTCCAAAGGCTGTGACATTTTGGATTAAAAGTTTAGCAGTGTAACTGATGAGAATGAGAAAGCTCTATTTTAAAAAGCTCTATGTTTAAGATTAAAATGTGCTTTTGGATTTTACTGGTTTTACATAGTTTGAAAGATAAAGAGTTTTGGTTCTTTGCTAGGAATGTATGGTGAGTAGAAAAACATGAAAGATAAAGGGCAATATTGGAAGATAAGAGAGAAAAAAAATTAATCAGTAGTAATTATTTTATTAATAGTGAGAGAGAAAAGAGACTGCATTAAAGAGGAGAGAGATGGCAAAGCATAAGTTTTTGAGGTGTATAAATGTGATTATAGTCGAGGATATGAGTGCATCTCAACCATCAAACTCCTCTTAATCTAAGGGCCAAGAATGGGTGTAAGAATTTGTGTAAAATATAAGGGCTGCCGATCCTGCCCTATATATATATATAAAAAGTGGACTATAATATACTGAATCATAGATATGAGAGATAATTGAGCTAGTAAGATAAAGAGATGAAGTTACTTGTATTGATTGATGGACATTTATTTTTTATATAAATGCATAATATTCATATCAACTGACTCTCGATCTCCTCCCTATCTTTCTTAGTTTAGAAATTTTATAATTCCATTTATTATTCTAAGTATTATAATTATATATATATATATATATATATATATATATATTTTTAAATTTATAACCACTATTTTATAGTTTTATTGAAAAATTATAAAAGAATCCTTAAATGTTGTAATTGCGAATTGGAGAGAATATATCACTCTCTTGGACTATCCATTATAACTTGTTTTACATTAAGTTATATTATTATTTCCAATCATTTCCATTTTTAAAAAAATTGTAAATAAGGTTTTAAATTGAAAATTGGCATATATGGTTGAAGTTTTAGACCAGTAAAAGTGAGGCCACCTTTAACAAATTTGGCATGAATCTATGAATAAGATGGAATTAACATAACAAATTTGAAAATTTAGTGCATTTATTTATTTGAATATCCTTATTCAACAACACTTTTGACTTTCAAACTTTGAATTTAACAATAAAAGACCATTACCATTTTCTAAAACTTATCGTACAAGAGCTAATCACGCATTCAAGACTAATCAAATACAATTTTGTCGAACGAAGGTCGATTGTCTCAGTAGTTAATAGAGTCATAAACACCTTCAAGCCATAAAACTAGATAGTATATATATTATTCTAATAATTATTTATAAAAGTTTAATTGTATACATAAATCTCTTTCCGTCTTGAAAGTAAATGGCTTTCGAAATGAAAGTAAATATCCCAATATACTCATATAGTTTTAACTTTAGTAGGTTCTAATAGTTCTCCATGTCAGATTTAAAAACAAATACATCTTTTGTCACACGCAAAATCAATTCCTCCAACCAAACAGCACTATATATACAAGTGAGTCGGTTCAAAAAAGTCCGAACCCGGCCCATTCTGCATCACTCATGGGACGGGGTGATGACTTATAAGACGAGAAAGACGACGATGCCGGAGATGCACTCAACTCTGAAAGCGACTTCCGGCTTGACACCGACCACCGCCCCAAGGTTTCAAGGTCACAACTGTAACCGGCTTCGGATTTGGGTCTACCTACATTGAGTTTGAGCCACCTTTTGCTCTCTTTTCGTCTAAGAAAAGGAGAGGGAAAGCAGCCGGGTGAAACAGCTTCCGGTCGGAGCCTGGTGGGTTGGTCAAAGCGCCAACGCTCGGATCGGGTACGTGGGGTGGACCGGAATGATTGAGTCCGGGGTTGGGAGTCTAATGATGGAGGGAACTGGACGGCGGCTGGTGGAGGTCTAAGTTTATGTGGTGGAGACAGTGAGTTGTGTCGGTGAGAAGCAGTAGGAGAGTCAGGTGAGTTGTGTTGGTGATCAAAAGCAGGAGGAGAATTAAGTGACTTGGGTACACCGGGTCGGATCTCCCACTTGAAAGGAACAGCACCCGATTTCTTAAAGGAATCGTCAATAGACATTATATTATATAACTGGAAAGTGGAAATAACTAACAAAATAATTACATATATATAGGGGAAGGAGAGAAATTATTATTATTATCGGCCGGGATTAAAGGCATGAGTGGGGGTTAGTGGGCCATATTGACTACTTATTTGACTTCCCTCTAAATTGCCCTTTATTTTCAACATCAAAGTCAAACTAGACAACATTCATCAATCAAACTCTCATCAAATTATTATTTTCAAATTTCAATTTTGTCTATTTTCTCATGCTTCCTATGTTAATCATCATATATATATATATATATATATATATATATATATATATATATTTTATCTATTATAATTAATTTAAAATTTTAAAAATATATATATAATTTAAATTCACGGTAAAAGTATATTATTAAATTAACCTCATCTTATCTCTTACTCCTCATATTACACTATTATTATTTCAATTTCATATTCTTCATTCTTGTCCAAAATTACAATTTTCATACTTTCAAATTGTTGCTTTGATCTTTTAGAATTTTTGAGCCCCACTTAAAATGATTATGATGTCTGGGTTTTGAACATGATTTTGATAGTATGGTGTGACAAAGCCTGTTGCAAGTTGCAACGTTAATGGGTAACATTCATTATGCAAACGTGAAACAAATTTTCAAATTGTTTGAAATCATCATTTTCACTTGTTATGGTGACAAATCCATTGGCTGTAACAGTGATTATTTTTGTCTTACCTTCCACTAGTAATTTCAATTATGGATAATAACAATAATTAGCATCAGGCCAATCAGAATGGTTTCCTTCTCTGCTGCACACATTTTTCAAAAGATAAAAACCACAGTAAAAATCAGAAATACAAGAAAAAAAGCCCTGGAGAGGCGGCTACTAATTTGTAGTTCAAATTTGAAATTAAGGCATAACATCATTGGAGCTCAGAGACTGCGTAAAGGACTGAGAAACCAGATAGATATTCAAAAGGGTAAGGCTAACAGCATAATCTAATTTCTGTATATAGCCCTTTTTTAAGAGAGATTTCTATTGCAGTTGTGGCAATCTCTCTAGAATTAACTAACTCTTTTCTACAAGATCTGAGTATCTAATGCACCCTAAAGACCTAACTCTCATAATTAAACTCTTCTGGCATGTCACATAGAGCTCGCATGACATGGCTGGCTACATTCAATAGCTGCAGGTACTCATCTGCACCATCAACTAGACACTGCAAATCCAACATGAGCAAATGTCAGAATTATGCACAATATATGTCTCTGTGGTCCAATTGCTTAATATTTGACCACGCGCACACACAAATAAAAGAATAAACAAAACCTATGAAATGAAATTATCAATTTATAAACAGCTAATAGATTACCGAATGATCCTCAACTTTTTTGGAAAGAGAAAAGAAAGATGAGACTATTCAACCTGTATTGATTTGAGTACTGCCTGAAAGCGACACAATCTAGATTGCGAGACTCAAAGACCGTACATATTATCACAAACAGCATTTCAATTTTGTACTATAACTTAAACCAGCACCAAAGTCTCAGGCAAATAACTTAAAGCCAGGTCATAGCAGTAGAGATAGGCTTATAAGAAGATAACCTTATCAGCTTCAGCTAAACACTTGCATATGCGAGCCTTCTGCTCATCAGATATATCTTCTGCTTCAACAACTACATCAAATAACTGGAAGAAACATTATCAGTTAAAAATATATCTCAGTGTTGACCAGACTGATATATTACCCATACATAAAGCAAAAATGGGACCTGAGAAAGAGATAGAGAGACTGGATATCCCTCTGCAATAATGTTATTAACTTCCTTGTTAGCCAAATCAAAATCACCACTTCTGCATGCTGTAAAAAGAGCTTCAACAACATCCTGTGGGATGACCTAGTAATAGAAACTTTATTAGTCAGGACAAGATAGGGACTCTTAAGCAAAAATAAAATGTCATCAAACTACTGCAGTGCAATTTTGTTATTCAATTGCTGTTGAGTTAATTACATTTTGCACATATCTTAATCATGCTAACACAGCAAACTTCAACCACATAAAGAAAACAATGTCGAGCTTCAAGATACAACTCCAATAAAATAAACTCAAACAAACACCCATTTATAGCAACTTGTTATAAGTTTTACGCTCAAAAATCAAGGTCCCCGGCGCTGAGAACGAACTGTCATAAATCTAACCACCAAGGCTGCAAGATGATGAGGTTAAAAATAACCTATAAAGCCTGATTCACCTATGCCGTAGAACCTCTGACTAAAAAGACTAGAACTTTCCAAAAGATACATTGTCTAAACAAAAAAAGCATTGGAGAATAAAATAAGATACAACTCACCCCAGACACACTAATTAGGTCTTTGGAAGAAATTGATGATCCAAATAAACGAGCAGCTCCCTGCAATATGTCACGATAAGACTAGACATGAGCTTCATCACTGAACATTGATTAAGAATCAAAGTAGTGAAAAAATGTATGGTTGAAGGAAAACTTTTAGAAACAAATCTGGTTTTACCAAGACTGTCTTCCTTAAAGCCTATACAAGATCGAGGCACAAAATACATAAAGTATCAACAGCATCACTAATTTTGAATCCTGACTAGCATGATGATTCAATCATACATCCCAAAGGGTGACAATATCCTAGTGCTAGTATTTTCTTAAGAGAAAAAACACAATCAATATAATCTACCTGTTTCTCCGGTAATCCCAACAGTCAAAAAACAAAATGCAGCAAATTAAGCTATTGTTTGAAGTTTGGATGCTCTAAATTTTTACCACAACAAAATTTCAACTAAGTATCGATACAAAATAATAATAATAATAATTAAATCCCCTTGAACCTCTATTGGACCAGGACCAAAATCAATACAGAAGCTCTTTTAAGATAATGGAATTGTTAATTGTCTTGATCAATTTGGTGTTCTAATCAATTCAGTATACTGTCATTTAACATGCGCAACTAGTCAAACAGTAACTTTTGGTAACCTTCTACTACTTACCAATCAAAATTGTCAGGTGAGAGAGAGAGAGAGAGAGACTACCATGTAAAGGCATGGATAATGAATCATGCAATAACGAGTAAATGAAAAAAAAAAAAAAAATTTAACAAGCTACCCCTTACCTGCAAGTATGTAATAGCCCGGCGAAGATCACCTTGTGAAATATAACTTAAGGTTGATAGAGCCTACAATGATATATTCCATACATAGATGTCAAAAACTGAACACGATGTAAGAAACCATGTACACACAAACCATTGTTTCTAAGACAAGGTAGAAGTAATTTGATCCACACCTCTGCATCAAGGTTGAGTCCTTCTTCCTTACAAATGTGCAAGATGCGGCTACTCATAATTTCCTCAGAAAGTGGCTTGAACCTGAACTTTGCACATCTTGAAGCAAGGGGCTCTATGATCCTACCAAATTAAATAAATAAGATATCATGTAAATCATGAAGTTCAAGAATTACCCTCGATATATACATTATAGAGTACAGCAATAAAATAATTTTCAATATAAATTTTGTTCTATAAAATATAGCTTTCCATTCCGATAAGATCACAGAACAACCCTAAATATGAGAACATGTTCAAGCTCCTACCTAACAAGTCTTCCTAGTTCGACCAAATTGCACATTCCAGATGTTTCATTTGAACTTTAATAAAGGAAACTCTTATTCAAAATCAACAAGCAAGTATGATGTCAGAACTGTTTAAGATGAAAAAAGCCAAACATGATTGTATTGTAACATGCTGTTCCGTGATACATAATCAAGTTGGACTGCATCTAAATAGATCTCATTACAGTAGGTTTAAGATATATACGTTAGAGATGGACTGGAACATGTTGAAAAATTCTATATGGTACATGAGCTATTCAGAAACCTTTTGAATGTTTATGCAACCCAATATTCCTTGTCCAACAGAGGTTATAACATTTAGTCACTATCCATAGCAAGCTGACATGTATAAGTGTGAGACCTTATCTCTGGAGCATGATATGAATTAGTTCATCAATTCTATATGTAGGAGACCAATGAATTGGACTAATTATAATAATTGGTTTCCGTACAAAATTGAAAACAAATCAAAAGATTGATGATGCTGTATGAATCTGAACATATCTATCATTAGGACTAGTTTAGTTTATAGTTAAAACTAGGACAAATTACAATAAACTACCGTCCAATGTGCAACTTAGGGATGGCAAAATGAGGGTCCAAACCCGGACCGTATATAACCCTCAAAATATCCGTAAATTTTAAAAGGGGTCAAACCCGGCCCTAAATCCTTTATATGGACTCGCGATGTGGGTTTGAACCCGACCCGCAAAATATGAGGGATTTATCCAACCCTCATTTTAACTCTCCTTTTTATTTATTATTATTTTTTTTAACCCTCTCTTATTATTATTATAATTTTTTTTAAACTGTTTTTTTTTTTTTGACAAAAAAACCTCTCTATTATGAGGTCAAAATTCTGTAATCTCAAAAACCTCTCTCTCTCTATCTATCTATCTATCTCTTCAATGGCGGCCATGAAGAAGAACAACCCTTCTGCCGTTGTCTATCGGCGACTTAATCTCCTTCACTTCCTTTGACATTTCATTTGAGCTCCTATAACTGGGTCTCTGTGTGTGTGTTAAAATATAGACCTCCATTAAACACCTATCTCTGTCTCTCTTTGTGTCTCTGTTATTTTTCCTTGGGTTTCGTGTTCTGTTTTTAACTTTTGTTAAAGACCCATTATCTCTCTCTCATTCCAAGAACCCATCTTGAAACAACAAAACGAAACCAAAAATCCCAGGAAAAATACAAGCTTGGTTGTTCAATCTCTTCAACATCCTTCACTTTTTTAGCTCGAGTTACTTGGATTTCTTCTAGGTTCCGAGAAATCAAAAGAACAAGAGCGGATTGCAGTTCTAGATACGATCGTGAAGCAGCGGACAAGAGAGGATCTTAGTGAGAAGCTTTGCCAATGGAAATCAGAGGTTTTAGATAAAATGGTGAAGCAGCGGTGAGCGGACAAGAGCACAGCTGATGAAAAATAAAAACCTGTTTTTTATGGTTGCGGGTTATTTGCGGGTTTAAAATGTACCCATATTTAAAACCGCAATCAACCCGCAACTAATATGGGTTAAAAAAAACCATCATATGAGGGTTTTATACAAATAGGGTCCGGGTTTCTACCCGAACCGCATAGTGCGGGTCAGGTCCAGGTCGAGCAAATCCGGACCGTTTTGCCATCCTTAGTGCAACTAGACTAAATTTTTTAGAAACTAACAGAAAAGTTCCTTTGACCTAACATTGTGGGGGTCTATTGTCAAAAGAGTATGAAGGTCTTGTTAGGTTGGATAGAAAAAAAAAAACAATAAATAAATTTAACAAAATTTTAAAGATCTCTAATCTGATCTCCATAGAGGAGCACGATCTCCTCCAAAAAGGGCCTCCATGGAGATCCAATAATTTTTTTGTAGAAAAAAAAAACTATTTGTTGTCATGCTTTCATTTTGGTTGAGCTTTGATGGTGGGTTGGGTGATGGTGGAGGTGTGTTGGAGTTTATGAGAAGTTTGGACCATTGTTTTTGATATACAGATTTGATCCGAGATCTTGGAATTGGAATAAGTTCGGCAGCGGATCACGAAATCTTAGTAATCTTCTCTATCTAATGAAGAGGGAGTCTGCTTCGAAATCATCCGCCCTGCACCCACCCCCCGAGTATATGCTTCAACAGAAATCACACAAAGGTATATTATCTGGCTATTTGTTCTTTTTCATATTATCTCCTCTTTTAGATAGACTAAAAAAAAAGAACTCTGTTCTACTAATATATAATATTTAATATTACTATAGGCAACACTGGTACCAAACCTAATCCCCGGTCTCCACTGTCATAACTACCTATTGGCGAGCTACTAGATATGCTGACTCTCCTGGTGGATATCCCGTCCTGACTGGCTCTACTTATCCCGTCCTTCCTGGCGAACTATTAAGCTTTCGGGGGGATAAATCTACAGGAAAGGGGAAAGGAATAGAGAAAGGAAGGAAACAGGAAGTTTTGAATGGAATGTCATGTCAGTTTATCAGTTTCAGATAGATTCCTTATATTGGAAGAAAGGGAGAGTCCCAGCCTTTCTTCCAATCTTGAATCTGCACTATCTCAAGGGGAGAAGATATGAAATATCCTCCGGATTGAAAACCAGATCTGGTCCAGTGTTTTGTTTTGTTGATTTTTTTACTTCTTAATTTATTTTAATTTAAAAAAATAAATTTTTCAAATTTTTTAATTAAAAACAGGGCAATTTGAACATTTCATGGTATTTAACACATGTCAACTTTTAAGTCTAATAGTCAACAGCTAGGTCAATGTTACTTTCTGTAAAGTTTAGCCTAGCTGCATATTGGACAAATAGCAGGGTACTTTAATATAATTTGCCCTTATAAAACTAAATGCACAATTCAGAATCATATCCAAAATTTTAAACCTAGAGAGACTGACAAAATGTTGTAGTACAGAGCATTAGTGGTACATGCATGTCTGTTTACATGAAAAAAATTTAAGGTTGTAATATTAATTTATTTAAGAACCACTTCATACGTGTCTTAACTCAAAGACCTTGAACTAGCATTTCATGATATCTGCAGTAAGATGACAGCATCAAGTGATAATTTACATTACCACTAATATTCATGCAATGTCCATTCATGTTGCCCAAGAAGTCAAAAAGAAAAAAGAAAGCCATTTTACATAAGAAAATGTGATGTAAGGAAACTGAAAAATAAATATACAAATACCAAGTGGAAACTAAACATAAAAGAAAAGATGAACCTGCTGATGTAATTGCATATAAAAAAGAATCTTGTAACTTTGGAGTAAGTTTCCATTGTACGTCTCAGAGCATTCTGTAAAATCAAATATATTGTTTGGATTTGGCATTATAAAAATTCCATAGCAAAGAACAAACCAATACCAAGAAAATCGGAACAAACTTGCCTGAGCATCTTCAGTCATTGAATCTGCCTCATCTAAGATAATAATCTTATAGGGAGGACAAGGGTAACCCCTGAGTATTGAAGCATGGACTAAGTAATGGATAATCAAGTAAAGGAGCAAAAATAAATATAAGATTGGAATATGTATACCCTAGACGCTGGGCAGAACCTACAGCTATGGCAGCAAAGTCTTTAATTTTTGTACGCACAACATTGATTCCACGGTCATCACTTGCATTCAGCTCCAGCACTCTAGACTTGTAGAGTTCAGGTCTGTAAACATTGTAATTAAGTCAGACAGACCAATACCCTAAGCATGTTTCCAACAGAAACAAAATATTTATCAGGCAAAAATAGTGCCAACAGGTCAACATATGGTCCTCTTTTAGAATATTGCTCCAATAGGTAACAAGCAATTGGATGTCAAGATTTTTCAATGCACATAACAGAAAGTAATTAATGATATTTTTTTTAAAGAAAAATGTAACTGTTTCAACAGCTACTTGTCTAAATGGATGATGTGTAGTGATCCATCGTAAAAATATTTCTATGTATCCTTTAGTTCGATTAAGGAAATTAAATATCTCCTTGTTTCTTTTCTTAGAAGAAATCATCGTAAAAAAGAGGTTTCCATCACAGCACATAGATGGTTGCTCTAATTTTGAGCAAAAATGGTATTCCTATAAGATTGTTTAGCTCAATGCAAACCCCTCTCCAGGTAGTATTTAAGTCAAAATAATGTCCTTTACCCTGTACTGTGAGAGATTGCTAACTAATATAAATTATCAAGATGGTTGGTGAAAATTGCAGCTCCATCAATAGAGAAATTTCTGAAAAAGTGTTTTTATAGGCATGAAATTCTGCCATGGAAATTTAGAAGTAGATGGAATTTAAGGACGCTAATCTTCTTTAGAAAAATTAGGGACTGCCATCTCTTATAACACAGCCACAATTTCATGCTACCAAACACAATATAACTCTATTGTTTATATTGTACCTTTGCAATATTCCACTTTTCTGTTTTGGCTAAACAAAAAATTCAAACAGTAGACATTAGGAGGAGTTCCAATGATGTTGAGTTACAATTTTCAGTCATAGGTTTTCGAATAGTTATCTGCATCCAAGTAGATGTAAACATAAAAGCACCATTTCTAATAATCGATGTACATTCATTTTACTTTAGTTTCATTAGTGTGAAATAAATTTTGAACTCAGGAATAGCAACAGGGCTGTAAATATCCCATTTTCCAAACCGGAAAAGAAAAAAGATAGAAACAACATGCAAACGGAGAATTTTTTTAATTTATAAGCGTCTTGCATACAATTATGCATCTATCCAGCTACCTAGTCCTATAATATGTCAAACAATATAACAAAACACCATAATCCATAATTATTCTATAGTAATCACTCATATATATGAACAAAAAAAAAAAAAAAAAGATAAGGAGTAGAATACCCAAAAAGCTGGTGAGCAATTGCAAGCGCGGTGGTGGTTTTTCCAGTTCCTGGTGGACCATAAAAGAGCATGTGTGGACACTTAAAAATAAATAAAATTAAAGAAATCAACATTAGGGTTCAAAGCCAAATAAAAAAAAAGAGAGGAAGCAATGAAGTTGAAATTGTTGAGTGAATAAGTTACACTGGTTGTCTCGAGAGTGTTTGTGAGGACCCGAACAACCTCATCTTGGTGCGCCACATCCTTCACTTGCTTTGGTCGACTGCATAATTGAAGCCAAAACAACAAAAAGTGTTTGGCATTTATTAATACTAATAACAAAACGAGCAGATACGAAAATGATTAATTAATGTACAAGAAAGAATAATTTACTATTTTTCAACCCATGGTTGTGAGCTCTGCAACATTGGCGCCATTTTTCTTGTTTCTTTCCACTGAATATTTTCTTACTTGTCAAGTTACGGCTCAGTTACAGAAAATGCTGTTTCAACCAGCTGCTTCGCAAAACCTCTAAACAAAAAGTCAAAGAGGCAGAGTTAGAGGGTGAAGGGTCAGGTTCTAATTAGGGATGGGAGTCGGTTGGTTCGGTTCGGTTTTGGTATGAACCGATAAAAAATAACAATTGATCAATTTTTAAAAAAGTGATCCGATCCAATCAAAAATTCTCAACTGATGTGAGCCGATCCGAAACGAATTGGACCGGTTCGGTTTGATCATTTCGTGGGCCTATTGGGCCATATAAATGGGCTTGATTTTTACACTATTGTTGTTCATATTTTAAGCCTGTCAATTTAAACCTCAAGTCGTCAACTATACATAAATTGATTTATAATGATTTAAAGACCTCCAACATGAGTCTTAAAAAATTCATCAGATTAAATTGCTTTATCATTTATGCAACCAAAAATTTAATATAATCCTTAAAAAATCATTAGATTAAATTAATTTATCATTTATGCAACCAAAAATTCAATATAAACCTGTTTCAATAACAGTGCCAATGAATTTGAAATCTTAGCTGTTGCAACACAATAACAGTCTATAAATAACAAGCATAACAACCAATAAAACTAAATCGCAGGAAACAAAAACAGCAACAAAAAAAAGCATAATCCATAAACACAAACAACTAATTTGAATTTAAAATCAAAATTAACTAAAAACTAAATTAACTCAACATCTAAACAAATTTCACTTTGAATAATATAAATATATAGATCACAATTGAAAAATTAAAGGAAATTTAAGAATTTTAAATTTTAAAACAATAGTACCCAACAATTTGAAAAACCCACCATGTTTAAGTACTACATGAATATAATGCAACTGAATTCACACAATTTTGGGTTCTCCAAAATTCACCTACAAACAGAAACTGACACATGCATGAATAAAAAAGAGAAAAACAACAAAATGTCTTCAACACTACAAACAAACAACCAGTAACCGCAAGACAATCGTGAGGAATACGAACAAGAGAGAAACAATGTCAAAGAAAACAAAAAAAGATTAATGAATTGACAGATCAACCAATTGGGTGTTTGGGTTTTCGATAACTAAAGCATCAGATTACTAAAATCAAATCTTAGAAAATCACTAAAACAATCAACTAATCACAAAACTCGGTTTCTGACCTGACGAAACTGGCACTTTCATCTAGCATCTTAGTTAGATCGATCAAAACAAAGACTTGAACATGAAAATCATAAGAAACAATAAATGGGTATCTAGAATTGACGCTAAAAAGAACAAAAAAAAAAAAAACAAAAAGAAAAAAAAAAGCAGTGGAGGAAGAAATAGCTCTGTGAAAAAGCTCACCTGAATCACTGAAGAAAAAATAAAAGGAAATGAAAAGAGACCGCCACCGGCGGGAAGCGAGGCTACGACGGGACCAGCAGCGGCACGAGGACGGCAAGGGTTAGGGACCGGCGACAATGGGACCAAGGGCGAGAAGACTCAAGAGACAGATGGTTTTTTCAATTTTGAGAGAGTTTGGGAGAGCGGCGACGAAGAGAATATTAGAAAATGACGGTTCAGTCAACTAGTCCGTTCCAAATCGATTGCACCAGTTCAGTTTGGCAGTTTTTTCCCACCCTACCCTAGTTCTATTTTCTTAGCTGCCCAATACCTTTCTCTTCACACTTCACTCCCAAGTAGGGATGACAACAGATCGAATCGGTGTCGGATCGATATACTCCAAACCCGAAACCCGTTTGGATAGGATGCTTCAAACCCAATCCATGTCCCGAAAGAATTTTCAATTGACGATCCAAATTCAAACTCATTCGGAGCGGGGTGATCCATACCCGACCCTAATTGACATTGTTTAAATTGTATTTTTTTTTATATAAAAATAAAAAATTCAACACTCTAATTAAACAAATATAACATACACATGTTCGCATTCTACAACGGAACAATTTGTAGAATTATTAGATCCAATTGGTTCATCTAACATTTCATGTATTAAGTGCGGATTAGATATGATTTCAACATGTATTATTCATAAAGTTAGTTTGATTTCATCTAAAAATAGCCATTGCAAAGTAACATAATTCATAATGGTAGACAGTAATACAGGTTTTAAAAAAAAGAAAAAAAAGCGGTTTTATTCTAGGAGAAGAACCCAAACTAAAAGAATCCATATTGTAGGTTAAATAAACTGAGTAAATACAAATCAAAAGTTCTACATGAGACATAGTTCAAATAATTATAAACAATTAAAAATAAGAGAAAATAGCATATTAGCATTTGCAAATCCAAAGTGTCATATGCTGAAGTAGTTACCGGTAAAATGGATAAACGAAAGAAGCACATACTTATTCTTCATCATAGAATTTATCTTTTCGAAATCATATTGTTTACATGGTTAAAAATTTCTTATCAGTACTGCTTAATATATGAAAAATTACAAAACCAAAAGATGTTGCCATATGATTTGAATATAGGAAAAGGCAAAGATGATTCGACATAGTTTGAAAGAAGAGATGACTCGAAAAATGAAGATGAATAAGTACCAAACTTAAAACTCTAAACTATAAAAGAAAATAATTAAAAAAAAAATCTTCAAACTAAGAAGGAACCTAAAACATGAGATGATGGATATACTGAACATAACAGAGTAGAAGGAAATATAAGAATAAAAAAGCAATAAAAAAACCAAGAAGAAACCCTAAAACATGACATGATGGTGGAGAGAAAAACCAGATAGCAGAGATGGGTGACGAGCGGCGGAGCGGCGGTGGCGACTGGCAAGCGAGGCAGCGGCGGTGGCTAGTGAGGGAGCGGCGGTGGCTAGTGAGGGAGCGACGGGTAAAAAAATTAACCCGGTCAAAGAGCAGAGATGAGAGGTGGTCGCGAGAAAATCAAAGAGCAAAGAGTGAGGAAAATCAAATAGAAAGGAGAGAAAAATTAAAGAGCAGGGACGAGTAAAGCGTGAGGGAGTGAGCCTGAGAGGTGGGCATCCGGGTGGGTTGGGAAATTAGGGTTGATTTGTTTTTAGTTTTTTTTAAAAAAAATTAACGGGTAAACAGAACAGGTCGGGTCCAAATGACCTGCCCCGTTCCTTATCTAATTATCCGTCCGGGTCAAAACATTTGACCCGGTCCTGACCTATCACTCGGATTCGTTGTTCTATACCTGTACCAAATGGAGCGGGTATCCACAAATTTGGAGTGGATTAGGAATTTTTCTCATCCCTATTAGGGATGGCCATTGGAACCGAACCGGCGATTTCGGTTCCAATTCTAATTTTTCTCCAACCGGAACCGGGATCGGAGAGGTCCCGGTCCTGGTTCCGATTTTGAACCGGCGGTTCACCGCCGGTTCGGTTGGTCAACCGGTTCTTGAAACCGGCGTGGAACCGCCGGTTCAGGAACCGAAACCGACGGTTCCTTTTTTTTTTTTGTTTCAAGTCACAAATTTTTTTTTTCAATTTTTTTTTAAAAAAAGGAACCGAAATCGGAACCGGCGAAACCACCAGTTCCTCGCCGGTTTTGAACCGGCAGTTCCGGTTCCAAAAAATAAAAAATCGGAATCTGGACCTTAGTCCCTGTTCTGGTTTCCGATTCGGTTCAAACCGAACCGGGACCATCCCTAATCCCTACTCTCAAGTCCCATCATTTAATAAATATTTTTATTAAAAATATTGGCAATTTTCACCAACTCCCCTTAGGTTTAATAAATTACACAAATAATTAATTTTTAATTTATTAATAATCACCCTTTGTTTAGTTTAATCATTAAAAAGCTAATATATTCTATTTTTAATTTTGAGATGACTTAATAAAAATGTATAACCTTCCAATATTATTTGATATTTAATCACAATTATTTTGATAAGAATAAGATTTTATAATTTTAATTATATGCATTAATTAAAATAAAGAAAAGTTTGAATTGTTTTTATTGTAAATTTTATTAAGTTACTAAATTAATAAAAACTCTTTTAATTAATTTATTAGTAACTTTTGAATTTAAACTCTTTAAATTCAAATAATATTTATTTATTTTATTTTATTTAATAAATAAAATAATCCTATTATCTCTCTATTCAAAATAAAATATCAACTATTATCATTAATTTTTTAATTTAAACTTTTTAAATTTAAATAATATTTATTTATTTTATTTTAATTAATAAATGAGATAATCATATTATCTCTCTATTCAAAATAAAATATCAATTATCACCCTCCTCTTATGACTAATTACATAATTAAATAATCTTAATTGTCATAATTGTCATCATTTAATTAATTGAATAATCACATTATTCAATTAACTCCTAACACGTGTCACATTCGCAATACTATTAATTGGACCATCCAATTAATTATACGTAACCCTTTTTACCTAAATGGATCGGGCTAGCAAGGGGACCTAATGGACCCACAGTATTTTGAGCTCCGATAATCTTCGGAATCATTAATTAAACTCTTTAATTAATATTCCTTGATTATCAACTCCGGTATTATTCCACTAAAAATCCGAAGTTGCACTTTCTCAACTGCGGATACTTTTACACAGACTGATATCACTCGGTGTCCATCGATATAGCTATTACATATAGTGTGACCCTCTACAGTAGTTCATAATTAGAACTTGATCATAATGTCCGTTATACCCCTCTGATTACATATATCCTTTAAGCACCGTTGATTTTCTAATGAACAATAAATCATGTTGCCTCACGGAATCAGGAGATCACTCATATTGTTCAAGCTCCGAATCAACCCTTAAAGGAACTACTCTCTACTTCTCACAAGAATGAGTAAATTCCACTATTGTGTACAAACCTTCCCAACCACAAGTCAAACAGCAATCCCAACATACAGAGAATATTAATCGAGAATAATCATCTCACCTCACCCATGGTATATCAAAGATCACGATTTAACTTGAAGGAGTCGATAAGACACTCAGGATTGAGATCACCTACATATAGCCATCATAAGTTGATATATATAAATCTCATCAGTAAACGGATCTTGGTGAGAGATTCACACAGATCATGGACAGTCCTATATGATCACACGATTCAAGATAGAATCACCGTACAATACAGAGTGTACCGCAGCTATAGATTAACCACAAATAAAGTACCCAACTTTATTTACTATCTATGGACTCTTTAGATTGTACATCTCTTACTGTATCCATCTGTATATGACATCATATACACAGTACGATGTGATCATATAGGACTAAAGCATGTGAGGCATAAGACGTAACCCTAGACCTTCTAGGTGACCCATGAATACATTAGCCGGTAAGGTCTTCGTAAATGGATCAACATGATTGTCTTGCGAGGCTATCTTAGTGACGATCACATCTCCTCTCTGCACTATCTCTCTAATGAGATGATACTTCCTTTCTATATACTTCCTTATTTTGTGGCTTTTTGGTTCTTTGGAATTAGCCACAGCACCACTGTTATCACAATAAAGTGTGATGGACTTATCCACATCTTGGACAACTTCCAGATCACTCAAGAACTTACGGAGCCAAACAGCCTATTTAGCAGCTTCACAAGCGGATACATATTCGGCTTCCATGGTGAAGTCAGTAATGCAAGATTGCTTAATACTTCCCATACAATGGCTCTACCACTCAGGGTGAAAATTGATCCAGACGTGGATTTCCTAGAATTCATGTCTGACTGAAAATCAAAATCTGTGTATCCTAACGGGATCAAATCTTGTCCGGAATACACGAGCATATAATTTCTTGTTCTCCGAAGATACTTGAGAATGGTGTTGATAGCAACCCAATCATCTAATCCCAGGTTGGACTGGTATCTGCTGACTACTCCCACTGCATAGCAGATGTCCGATCTCATGCATAACATGGCATATATGAGACTTCCTACTGCAGATGCATAGGGCACACATCTCATATCCTCAATATCTGGAGGTGTCTTAGGACACTGTTCCTTAGACAAGTGAACTCTATGTCTAGAAGGTAAATTACCTTTCTTGGAGTTCTGCATAGAAAATCGTACAAGAATCTTATCGATATATGTTACGCCTTTTTGTACCCGCAAGTATACGGGGTCGGCACAAGTAATACAATGATGAGTAAATTATCGTCTCCATACGAATATTTAGGCGTAGAATACTAAAGTTAAATAAGTTTATTTCTATTTGGACAATCGGATGGTTTAAGAGGAGAAAATAAAAGATAAAAATATCAAAACATAAAAAAGAAAGCAAACAACCAATATGAGAGATTAGTTAGGGTATTTGAATTCACCTAATCCATCCAATTGAGTTTGATGAAAGTACATTATTGCAGTTTAATTATTAATATTGATGACCGTGTTTATCTAAATTATCCAAAGTCTCCTCTCAAGGTAAATCGGACCTATTACCACATACACTAATATCCTATCTCTCGATGGTATATCCAAGTGTATGAAAATGCATTAGTTACAATAAACACCCTATATGATCACACAAGCAAATTAGTATATCTCTATCTAATTCTACTTGTGATGGACATTATTTCGAGCACGTTGTGGGCGTCTCCTCTCGGTACATAACACACAACCATAAAATCAACTAAATGCAGGCCATTACATTCAAAAATATTAAACATAATAATACCACTCAACAACATAATAATCAACCACAACAAATTAAACAATCAATTCATTCAAGTTTAAAAGAAAAGGATCCATCAAAACCCTAACTTACAAGTTTAGTTCATAATCAAAGATTTACAACCAAACATATTTTTCAATGATAAAAGAGAGTTACAAGCAAGAAAATAAAGAAGGAAAGGGATAGAAAAACTCTAGGTGTGATGAACTCTTGTTCTCCTCTTGTTGCGAATTAGTCTAACTTCTCCTTTCTCCAAATCCAAGCTTGATGGTGAGATTTTGGCTCAAGGATTAAATCCGAATCCTTTTGTTTCCAAAGTGATCTTCTTCTCCCCCTTTACCTATTCTTCTCTCTCTTTTTCTCCTCTTGGTGGTCTGTTTTGAGCCCTAGCCGAACTCTCCTCGCTCCCCCACTCTTTCTCTCCCGTTTTCCTTTTATAACATGTTGTTTAAGTCCTTTCCAGGCACACTCGCGACGCGACTTAGACAAGTCGCATGAGTCTCGGCTAAAAACTGCTGAAATTGGTGCTCGCGACTTGGTCGCAACTTGTAAGTCGAGAGTCTGCGCAATGTTGCGAAATTGAGCATAACTTCCTCTATAAAACTTGGAATCATGAACCGTAAAATCTGCCGGAAAGTAGACATCTAGAGCTTTCTAGAAATATAAGGCTCGCACCCAGTTTATTATGTAGAATTTATGACGGACTCCAAAACATGACAGCTGTGCACTCCCAAATCTTTAATTTAATCCACCAAGCCTCTTCAATTACGCATAAACTCTTATTACAAGTACACTAGATAAAAATATTAAAAACAACTGATAGTTACCCGAGAATGGAACCAAGTAGGTGAAGAAAAGTACTAATGAAAGTCAATTTTTGATTAAGAAATGGAGCTAACAAATACCCCCAAACCTAACTTTTGCTCGTCCTCGAGCAAAATCAGAACGAAACAAAAATGCAAATAAAACGAAAGAACAACAAAATAACAAATAACTAAAAACAAACAACTAGCCTAAACCACTTTCGTAAGTAACACAATGGCACTTAGCTTGTGTCACAAACCTTTAAACCCCTAGGTGTCCCTAGTAGACGAGTTATACCCACAAACGCATCTCTGAACATTAAGGAACAATTAATATGCCAACTGAAACACAATCCATTAAGATATAAGTTAGCAAAAGCAATAAGTAAAATTCGAATGCATCCACTCTCAGAATTTTGCACCACTTGCCGCGCACATGCCAACACTCTAAAAATCTTAAAACGAAAACAATTGTGTTCAAATAACCATGATAGAATTCGCCTCGACTCTAAACCTCTCAGAATAATTCTCTGAAAAATCACTCAGAACCTAAGTAACACACTCATCAAACACATGCGGAAGGAATTTATGCTCAAAGAAGTACGAATATACATCGCATGTGAAAATCAATTTGAAAAACGATATTTTGTCGCAAATACATCTCATTGAAGGAATCAAACATTATGAACAAGATATCAACATGAAAACCTCTACATTAAAGCTAGACTCCCCAAAAGATCAGTAGGTCTTAATAAAGGTTGTAATGGGGCTATTAGGTGATAGGTTAAGAAAGAGATGGTAAAAATAAATGCAAAAGCTTTCAATCAATTTAAGAAATTACATGAAATTTTTCAATACATGAATCATTCTCTTTTATTTTTCTCAATTCTTATGCCACAATGCTTTGCATGATTCCTTTTGTTTCTTCTTTTCTTTTCTTTTATATATATATATATTAACAATCACAACAATAACAACATGTACCTTTGGCATATTTCATATACACTCCATCCATGCAATTATTCTCTTTTCTTTTCATCTTAAAATGATCCAAGCTAAAAGGGTAAGGTTATTTCATACATAAGAGCTTGGTTTTGGATTTATGTAGGTGATGAAAGAAAAAGCTTTTAGGTGTTTGGCTTCAAAAATGGTTATTGGAGCACACACAAGGGTAGGATGAATATTTAGCTTTTTAGTGGTTCAACATGCATAGCCTACATCACATCTAACAAGGAGGACCAACAAAAACATAGGATAAACACATGATATCTTTGATATTGTTCAAAATATTCAATGCAAAACCTAAATGAGATCAACTAATCAATCAAAATTAAATATAAGTGTGTATAGAGTAGAAACAAAAATACCCTCTCAAATAACACGATATAAGTTCAAAAACTCACTGGGTAAGTCTCCACTATTTATCCTAGTTGATTGAACATGACATGTTTTCACAAGAAGATAAATAGTGTGCAACACAATGCGGTGCAAAACATGGCACAAAAAAAATCTGAGTGGTCCCACACAAATTCAAACTCATTGAAAAAGCTAACAATTATGTTTCAATGGAAAGCGTACACATGACAACAATAAAGGCTCAAAAATGTTCAAAATCTACATAAAACACAGACTAGACGTACGTTGCGTTGTTATACCAAAGTCTTCCAAACACAAAATGTGTAGAAGGAAATTCTAGGTTCCTAGCCGATATACGCCAACATTATTCTCAATGTTTTTACACTTTACGCAAGAGGAAAATGGGCTAATAAGAAATAAAAGTTAAAAACTAGAGACGAAAATTAAAAACAATCTAACTAGAGACACAAATACAAACAAAAACAAAATAGAAGGAATCAAACATGAAGATTCAAACACTTCAATATTACGTACATCCAACCAAACTTCCCCCGAACTTCAAAATTTTCAACACAAGGCACAGCACTTCAAAAGATTCATGAGAAATAGTTACGAAACACTAAAAAAAAAAAAATTAAACTAAAAAATCAAAAGAAAATAAAAGAAAATAATGTATAGATTTTACCTCATCGCTTGAGCTTTCGCCCACTTGCCTCATAATTGATATCTCCTCATCAGCTTACCGCACCATTCTAACCAAATGATTGGAAGAGAAGACGACTCTCCCAACACTGCATACCTCGAATGCGAATGTATCTTTTTACGGCCCAAGTTCGGTGGCTGCTCAAAAGGCAGAGGCGGTTTGGGCTTCCCTTCTCCGAGATCTACAGAAACGTATGTATCTTAGTGGCTTTCTTCTTTTGCAGTGGTACTCTGGACTAGACAAATCTCAAGCGGCTTTGGAAAGGTAGATGTATCATCTTCGTGCAATAAACTCTTGCTCACTTCCATCTCTACTTGATCAACCCAAATCTGCTGCTCAAATTGCTCTTCGATTTCCACGGCCGTTTCATTGCACTGCTCCATCGATAGGTCGTGCTCTAGCTATAGGATCTTTGTAGCTAATATGTTGATTTTATGCTCCAAGCTCTAATTTACTTATTGAGTTTGCTGAGCAACTTGGTCACTATGCTGAGCAATTCGGCCATGGCTCGCAGCTAATGAATTGTCCACCTGACAATCAGTACTAACATGCAGCCCTCCACATAAGAAACATCTCAGTGGTGCTCCATAGTCTATAGTCGGGTAGGGGTTGTTCTGTTGAAAGTATAGATAGTTCTCATACTGCTGTTCCTCAGAACGGCTCCCAGCAAATGGATTGCCTACCTAACAATCAGTACTTACATGCCGCCCCCCACATAAGAAACAACCCAGAGGTGCTTCATAGCCACTTTCTTGGTAAGCTCCTACGCCTCATACCAAGAATACATGTCATGTACAGAAAAAGACATAAAATTAATAAAAATAAAATATGTATAAATCCAAAGTAGCTATAGACCAAATCGGTATTAATATCAACACAACTAAAATATCCTCGGCAATGGCGGCAAAAACTTGTTACGCCTTTTTGTACCGCAAGTATACGGGGTCGGCACAAGTAATACAATGATTAGTAAATTATCGTCTCCACAGGGATATTTAGGCATTGAGTACTAAAGTTAACTAAGTCTATTTCTATTTGGACAATCGGATGGTTTAAGAGGAGAAAATAAAAGATAAAATTATAAAAACATAAAAAGAAAGTAAACAACCAATATGAGATATTAGTTAAGGTATTTGAATTCACCTAATCCATCCAAATGAGTTTCATGAAGGCACATTATTGCAGTTTAATTATTCATGTTGATGACCGTGTTTATCTAAATTATCTAAAGTCCCCTCTCGAGGTAAATCGGACCTATTACCACATACTCTAATATCCTATCTCTCGATGGTATATCCAAGTGCATGAAAATACATTAGTCATAATAAACACCCTATGTGATCACACAAGCAAATTAGTATATCTCTATCTAATTCTACTTGTGATGGACATTACATTGAGCACGTTGTGGGCGTCTCCTATCGGTACATAACACACAACCCTAAAATCAACTAAATGCAGGCCATTACATTCAGAAACATTAAGCATAATAATACCACTCAACAACATAATAATCAACCACAACAAATTAAACAATCAATTCATTCAAGTTTCAAAGAAAAGGATCCATCAAAACCCTAACTTACAAGTTTAGTTCATAATCAAAGATTTATAACCAAACATGTTTTTCAATGATAAAAGAGAGTTACAAGCAAGAAAATAAAGAAGGCAAGGGATCGAAAAACTCTAGGTGTGATGAACGCTCGTCCTCCTCCTGTTGCGAATTCGTCTAACTTCCCATTTCTCCAAATCCAAGCTTGATGGTGAGATTTTGGCTCAAGAATTGAATTCGAATTCTCTTGTTTCCAATGTGATCTTCTTCTCCCCCTTTGCCTCTTCTTCTCTCTCTTTTTCTCCTCTTGGTGGTCTGTTTTGAGCCCTAGCCGAACTCTCCTTGCTCCCCCACTCTTTCTCTCCCGTTTTCCTTTTATAACAGGCTGTTTAAGTCCTTTCCAAGCACACTCGCGACTTAGACTCGCGACTTAGACAAGTCGTGAGTTAAGTCGCGTGAGTCTCGGCCAAAAACTGCTGAAATTGGTGCTCGCGATTTAGACTTGTGACTTGCAAGTCGCGAGTCTGTGCAATGTTTCGAACTTGAGCATCCTCTAGAAAACTCAGAATCATAAATCATAAATTTTTTTGGAACGTAGACATCTAGACCTTTCCAGAAATATAAGGCTCGCAACCCAATTCAATATGTAGAATTTATGATGGACTCCGAAACATGACAGCTATGCACTCCCAAATATTCAATTTAATCCACCAAGGCTCTTCAATTACGGACAAACTCTTATTACCTGCATACTAGATAAAAACATTAAAAACAACTGATAATTACCTGAGAATGGAACACAAGTAGGTGAAGAAAGGTACTAATGAAGGTCCATTTTTAATCAATAAATGGAGCCAACAATATACGATGCCTGAGACAGTGCTATGAGTTTGTTCTTATGATCCTTTATAAGTTGGATCCTTAAAATATAACCCGCCTCTCCCAAATCTTTCACTTGGAATTGGCTAGCCAGCCAGCCCTTAACATCAGACAACACTCCCATATCATTCCCAATGAGTAGGATGTCGTCTATGTATAGGACTAAGAAAACTATCTTTTTATCAATGATGCGTTTGTATACACAAGGCTCATCAACGTTTTGCTCGAAGCCATAGGTTTTGATCACATCATCAAACCTCATGTTCCAAGATCTAGATGCTTGCTTAAGTCAATAAATGGACCTTTGCAGCTTCCAAACTTTTTGCTCTTGATCCGGGGACACGAATCCTTCTGGTTGTATCATATAGATGCTCTCGTCAAGATTGTCATTCAAGAATGCAGTCTTGACGTCCATTTACCAAATTTCATAATCGAAATAGGCAGCAATGGATAAGAGAATCCGAATAGACTTAAACATTGCAACTGGCGAGAATGTCTCTTCATAATCGACCCCCTCCTTTTGGGTCTAACCCTTAGCCACTAACCTTACTTTGAATGTCTTTACCTTCCCGTCTACTCATATCTTTCTCTTGTAGATCCACTTACACCCAATGGGTTTTACCCCATCCGGCAAGTCTACAAGATCCCAAATTGAGTTGGAATACATAGACTTTATCTCGAGATTAATGGCTTTGAGCCATTTCTCTTTATCAGGATATTTATTTGCATTCTTCAATGACAATGGGTTATCCATACTATTAGTAGAGACAACACCTTATCCCTCACCTATACCTAAATAGCATTCAGGTTGTATCACAACCCTCCCACAACGTCTAGGTGGTAGTGTATCCTGATCAGGAATCATCTCACTCTCAGATGTTTGTGGATCAACAACTCTTATTGATGAAGTGCTAGTCTCACTAGGCTCCAGTTCATTTAACACAATCTTGGATTGAGGCTTATGGTCACTAATATAGTTGTCATCAAGAAACGTTGCATTTGTCGATACAAACACTTTGTTATCTTTAGGACTATAGACGTGTCCACCTCTGATCTTCTTGGAGTATCCTACAAACAAGCAAACCACATACCTGGAGTCTAGCTTTCCACTTCTGTTCTTCAGCATGTGTGCTGGACACCCTCATATGTGGAAATGTCGCAAACTAACTTTACGACTATTCTACAACTCTAGGGGAGTCTTAGGAACAAATTTGGATAGCACTACATTCAAAATGTATGCCGCTGTTTATAACGCATATCCCTAGAAGGAATTTGGTAATTACGAGAAACTAATCATAGATCTCACCATTTCTATTAGGGTTATATTTCTCCTCTTCGCTACACCATTTTGCTGAGGTGTACCCGGAGCTGTGAGTTGGGATACTATCCTATGCTCGACCATAAAGTCTTTAAACTCTTGGTCAAGGTACTCACCCCCACGATCTGATCGTAGAGACTTGATAGTCTTACCTAACTGATTCTCAACTTCAGCTCGAAATTCTTTGAACTTTTCAAAAGTTTCTGACTTACGTTGCATCAGGTAGACATATCCGTATCTAGAGTAGTCATCTATAAAGGTAACATAATACTCATAACCACCCCTGGCTTTAACATTCATCGGTCCGCAAACGTCAGTATGTATAAGCTCCAATGGCTCTTTAGCTCTAAGGCATTTTCCAGTAAAAGGTCTCTTAGTCATCTTACCTTTTAAACAGGATCCGCAGACAGGTAAGGTGCCAACTTTTAACTCGCTTAAAGGTCCGATTTTTACTAGTCAGTCTATCCAGTTAAGGTTGATATGACCAAACTTTAAATGCCAGAGATACATGTCATCATCTGGAGAAATCTTAAGTCGTTTGGTTTTAGGTTTTTTAACCTTAAACAATTCGGTGTTGAGCAATGTTGTATGTATTAATGGCCTTAACACATACAAATTATTTTTATTAATTCCTGAACAAATATTCAGACCATTCTTTAAAATAATAACAAATTTATTATCAAAAGGAATATAATATAATTGTTATAACAATTTAGAAACGAAAATTAAATTCCATGTAAATCCAGGAATATTAATAAACATTGTCCAAAAGTAAAAATCTAGCATTATTACAATAATTCAATTTTATTGAACCCACTGCTCAAGCCAACACGACATCTCCCAACCTCACACGCATTAAGAAGGCTCCCTCCTCTAGCTGTGTCAGAATCAGTCCACTGCAAAGAAGAACAAACATGGTTAGTGGCCCTTGAATCAACTATCTAGGGTGAAGAATTATCTTCTACTAAATAAGATTCAAGAACTAGTAAATCATATTTACCTTTATACTTTTTCTTCTTAGCTACCGCCTCAGGTACTGAGAACAGCTCCTCTTCCAATGTCCGACCTTGTTACAATGGAAATATTTTCCCTTGCCTTGGTTGGTGGAAGTGTCCTTCTTTTTGCCTTGGGCTTTCTTGGGCTTGGGCTTACCTTTAGCCTTCCCAGTAGACTTCTTCCTTTTCTTATTTCCAGAGGAGGAAGATGGTTCAGCAACATTTGCCTCACCAATCTTCACTTTACTGTCCTTAGTCAATGCCTCGAAGGTAGCGAGCTCATTGAGCAACTGAGTGAGACTGAACTGCAACTTGTTCATCCCGTAGTTGCTCTTAAACTGATCGAAACTCTTCGGAAGAGTCGTTAGTATGATGCTCATTTGGCTAGGTTCATCAATGGCCCTGCCATTGTTTTCTATTGTGTTGAAGTAGAACATCATGGTCAGAACATATTCCCAAACATATGTGCTCTCCTTTATGTGATCTAGCATAGCGGCACAAACAGGTTCGTGGTGCTTTTGCTCAGAGGGTTGCCCGAATATATCTTGTAATGACTATATGATTTCGAATGTTGTATTCATTGCTTCGTGCTTTGTGACAAGCACTTCTGTCATAGAAGCTAATAGATATGTATGGGCTTTCTCATCAGATAAGACCCATTGCTAGTATGCCTCACGAACTCTTTGTGGGGCATTAGCAGCAGGCTGTAGAGGACATTCTCCCGTAAGCACAAACATAAGGTCTTTGGTGACCAAAATCGCGTTTATATTAAGTTTCCACGTTGTATAGTTATCACCAGTTAGTTTATTGTGTGCAAGTATTTGTAATAAGGCAAAAGACATTATTGCTGAAAAATAAATAAACATTCATTCAGTCATATATTAAAAACAAGTGTTAATGCTTTGGCATAAATTTAAACATAGTGCATGTACATGTTTAACGAACTAGAACTACCCCAAAAAATAGTTACTACGCTACGATAATCCAACATACCACAAAGAAATGCCACCTTAGGGTCGGTCAAGTTCTTGTATGTCGGACCGAGACATTCTCAATCAAATAATATTCTAGAATAACTCTTATTTTATATTATTCAACCATCGTTTATTTAGTCAAGTTTTCGATTAACCCCATTTAATCTAAACCTTGTGAGTGTAACCCATCATTTCAGATCTCATGGGCTTAACTCGAGAGTGCCGCCTTAGGGTCGGTCAAACCCGAAATATCTCCAAAAATTCTATCCGTTAGGAAGTCAACCTTGGTTTTGACCTTCGTGAAAACTCTCCTTAGAGAGGACGAAAGCAAAGCCGTCACGAGGCTCCACTCGGATCTCACGGTGTTGAAGTAACGATGGAGACTGCGGAATATATATGTCATATATCCCTTTCCTACTCACTATTTTAAAACTTAGGGTTTTCTATTCATTAATGCACTTAGACTCTACATGATCAAACGGCTAATTTTAATCAAGTTATCTAGAACATTAACTAATTTATTATTATAATCATATTCTAACTAATTAATGATTTTTAATTCTTAAAAATCTATAAGTAAATAATCTAAATTTAGGTAAATGTTTTACTAAAGTCGGATTATTAATTTGGTGTTTACAAAGTTTTAACTATTTAAAACTCTAATACATTATTTGGTTCATTTATTTATTTGGTGATTAATCATATTAAACCTAATTTTAATAAATGACCCTACTAATCTAAATTTATTAAACACTTTAATAACTAGCTTAATATTAAGAGAATTATTAAGTTTTTAACTATTAAAAACTAATCCCTTTTTCATAGCAAACTATAAATATATTATTTACCATTTTAATCTCATTAATATATATATATATATATATATATATATATATATAAATGCTATGATGCATGTATGACAATATCAACATATATTTGTGTAGGCACACTTAAAATTTAAATAACATGTATATACATGACAATGCTAAATTATCACATAATAAAACATACATGAGTTAACTGAGTGTTGTGGATTATTTAACCTAAAAAAAATTACAAAAATAATCCCAAGGCATTCCTTGGTCTTCTTGTAACATTATAGTCTTCCAATTTCTTCAGTACTCTCCGATTCATTTCATGAATTCAAAACTGAATTTTTCGCTCGAAATCCACTGGGCAACAATTGCCGATGAAAAACAAAGCGGAGCAGTGGTGCGAAAACGCGTGCGGCGCATGCGCACAACAGCGCAGCAAACACACATTAGCTGACTTGCGCACATGACATCAACACACCTAACAATTTGTGCACATGACATCCCGTACTGTCTAAAAGTACTGTAATAATGTTGTTTTGCACTAAACCAGCATACTTTCAAGCATTTAATACTTGCAAGTACACAAACTAATTTGCGCACATACAGTACACAGTAGCGCAATAATTGCGCCTTGTGTCCGCAGTCAGCTGATCCAGTTTCCGATCACAACCTGTTCTTCGATTTTCAACATTTTCGTCTTCGATTACATTTTATATAAAAAAAATATATAATACAAAAAAATAGCAGAAAACTGGAAAAATAAAAAAAAAATAATTTACAAATCAGTAACACCTAAATCCACAACACCATAAAAAATTACGACCAACCATGTTTAAAATTAAACTATTTAATTTAAAACATTCATACAGTCAAATAAAAAAATACCTATACAATCATACATCAGGAACATCGAAAACAATTTCCTGTTCCGAAAATAAACAGGCACTGATACTAATTGTAGGAACTGTTTTTCCATTCTACTGATCATGAAACGGAATTAGAGTTTAAAATTTTTTATACAGATCGCAAAAGCGATCTGTGACCAGTAAAACTTTGGAACTATATTTTTGGAACAATTAAAATTAATATATATCACATATATATTTATTTTTACATACAGGAAATTATAATCAATCAAAAGAAGAAAAAGAAGGTTAAGGACCATACCACCGTTGGAGGTTCCTTCGTCTTTTTCTGCTGCTCTTTGTCTGAATTACTACGTCTTCCTTGCTATGTCCCGTCACCGGTAACTTGCAGTGTGGGTGCGTCACGTTGTTAGGAACAGTGAAGAGGTTGAATGAAGAAGAATTGGAGAGATACTGTATCTCTCCGGTCATTTTTTCTTTTTTTCTGTATTTTTTACATACAAACACTTTGTCACGTAAATAATTTAGTTCAGTCATTAGTTATATTAAAAATTCTTTTTTAATATATATATATATATATAGACACACACACACTTAAGTTACTAAATTAATAAAAACTCTTTTAATTAATTTATCAGTAATTTTTGAATTTAAACTCTTTAAATTCAAATAATATTTATTTATTTTATTTTATTTAATAAATGAGATAATCTTATTATCTCTCTATTTAAAATAAAATATCAACTATTATCAGTCATTTTTTAATTTAAACTTTTTAAATTCAAATAAGGTATTTTTTATGCCCCTCCAAGTACTAGAACAAGTACCATTAGGTAGCCTAGAAGCTTCCAAAAGAGAGCTATTATTAAGATATTTTTTGAGCAAAATCTGTCGCTACAGCTCACTCTCAAACTGTAGAAGTCTCCAACCAGCTTTGGCTAACAAGACTTGGTTCATCGATTTCATCCTTTTCAAACCCAGACCTCCTTTAACTTTAGGCCGACAAACTGAGTCCCAATTAACAAGGTGGACAGCTTTCTTCACTTCTATGTGACCCCAAAGGAAATTTCTATTCAGTTTGTCAAGCTTATTACAAACATCCCTAGGAAGCTTGATAGACTACATGACATACGTAGGGAGGGAGGAAGTCACAACTTTAATAAGAGTAACTCTACCAGCAAAAGAAAACGTGGCACTCTTCCAAGAAGCAAGCCTCTTGAGAGTTTTATCAACAATTTCACTATAAGTTTGGTTACTAATCCTACTATGAATGAGAGGAACTCCTAAGTATTTGCCTAAGTTTTTAGTACTAGGAAAGTCACAAACATTAGCAATACTTTTAACGATAAAATCCTTCGCATTACTAGAGCAAAAAACTCTGGATTTACTGAAACTAACTTGCTGCCCAGAAACAACAAAAAAACTGTCAAAACAGCTCTTCATAACCTTAGCCTGCTGAACTGTAGCATTACCAAAAAAAACTAGGTCATCCGCAAAAAAAAAGATGGGAGATTTTAAGGCCCTCTCGAGACACGTTGATGGTTTTCTAAGCTCCCTCACTTATTTTCCGCACAATCAAGTGAAACAGCTTCTCCATACACAGCACAAACAGATAAAAAGATAAGGGGTCTCCTTGTCTAAGCCCACACCCAGGAGAGAAGGAATTAGAAGCCTCTTCGTTAAGCACCACCTTGAAACCAACACTGCTGACACAACACATAATCAACTCAAGCAACTTACCTTCCATACCAACCTCAACCAGAACCTCTTTAATAAACCTCCATTGAAGCTTACCATAAGCTTTTATGATATTAATCTTCCAAGTAGAGAAGCCTATTTTACCATTAGACAACTTAAATTTCTAAAGCACCTCCTGAGTCACAATAATGTTATCTTAGATTTGATGCCCAGGCACAAAGGTCACCTAATTAGGGCTAATGAGACTAGGAAGTAAAACCCTCAACCTTTGGACAATGACCTTATTAATGACTTTATAGTTAGTGTTACATAAACTAATAAGTCTTAGTTGAGTCATGTCCAAATGGCTAGCAACCTTAGGGACAAGGGTAATAAGGGTCTGATTGATGTTCTCAATAAGCCTCCCCTTCTCAAAACACCCGACCACCAAATTGGTCAGATCAAGCTTACAAATATCCTAAAAGTGATAATAGAAGGCTGCAGGATACACATTAGTGCCAGGAGCTTTCAAACCCCTTATGCCGAAAAGACTAGTCTTCATTTCCTCCATACACACCTTACTATTAATATAGGCCTTATCCCTATCATTAATACTCTCAAACAATCTAGGGATATTATCATTGTCATAATCCCTATTGTTATCCTTGAATAACTCCTTAAAGTAATCAACAACAATATTCTTCATGGCTCCCTTATCAACAGTCCACCCACCCCCTACACCCTTCAAACCCTCCAATTTATTATGTCTTCTTCTTGCCAAAGTGGAAAGATTGAAGAACTTGGTGTTTTTATCCCCCTTTTTGAGCTAACAATTTCTAGATTTCTGAAGCCAAAAGATTTCTTCTTGATCAATAATTTTATTATACTCATTAACTAGATTATCTCCAAGAGTGGCAAGATGAGTCTTAAAACATCTACTGAGACATTTTTGAACCCCCTTCAATCTATCCATAATTCTTCTTTTATTTTTAAAAATACATTCGAACTCTTCTTTGTTCCAAGCAAACAAGTGTTCAGTTAACCTGCCCACCTTTTCCCCAATACCCACATTATCCTTACATCATTATTATAAACAACCCCATTGAATTTGCTATGTTTCAACCACATAGCTTTAAATCTAAAAGGTTTAAAGATACTCTCTGGAATATACCTACTAATAAGATGAACAAATAACGGGCAATAGTCAAAATTAAGTCTAGGAAGGTGCCTAACAAAACCCTTCCCATATAGAAGTCTCCAATCTATAGAGCAAAGAGCTCTATCCTGTCTCTCCTAAATGTTCTTCACCAATCCCTCTCCTAGTCATCCAAGTGTAATTTTGACCAATGAAACCTATATCTACGAGGTCATTACTATTAATCCACTCAAAGAACCCACTCTGACTGAATATAGGTCTACCTCTCCTACTACTATACAAAGACCCCTGAAACAATTTCTAATAGTTTGGAGATAGTTCCAAAGTTTCTTACGAAAATAGTTTCAAAGCTTCTTATGGAAGCTAACACTAGGGCTAGCATAAACAATAGTGAGCACCCAAAAGACATTCCCATCAGCAACCACAGTAAAGATAGACTGCTTGGCGCTAGCCATAATAATCAATTTAACTTTAATCGGGTTCTACAATAGCCAAATACCTGCTTAAAACCCATCTGCATCAACTGCAAAACTAAAAGAGAACCCCAATTTATTAATAATTCTAGTCGCATTAATACCACTAATCCTAGGCTCAAGAATAGCAAAAACATCAACTTTATGCATCAATCTCATATCATTAACAATTCTAGCAAACCCCTTTTTTTCCTAGCCCCTCTCACATTCCAAACACCAATTATAAGGATAATGGAAGAAAACACATCTCAGGGACAACCCTATTCCAACATAGCCACCACAGCCTCATTGAGTTGAGAGGCCACTTCTTCAAAGCAAATAGCTTGGGCAATATCAATTTTCTGCACTTCGGACGACTCATTCAATTGAATTCCTATATGTTTATTGGTCATAGAAGCCGCAATGTCCTGGTGGAGCTGCTGCAGGTCTCCTAAATCCTTCATTTCATCCTGCTTATTTGAGGTACAGTTAACATTACAGGTGTGAAACAATTTGTTCTTACCTTTGGCTTTTTTTAACCCCCTTCTAGTGTCCCAAAAGAAGTATATCTGCTACTGATATTAGGGTTAACGATGGAGGCATCATTCTTACTCTGCTTACCCTTAGGTAGAGATCTACTACTCAGGTTATGATTCACCTTATAGTAATCCCTAACCTTAGGGCCTTTCTCCATTAAATTTGAGATTTTGGCCAAAACATTGGGGCCCTTCACCACAGCCTTACCCTTAGCCTTGTCCTTTACATTACTAGCAATCATATCAGTAGCCTCGCAATATTCATCAATCAAAACTTCAAATCTAGAACCATCATTCTTACCATAAGCACTCGAATTCACCTTCCCAAAGGAGCTACTATTCATGCCTCCTGTTCCTCAACCATTCTTCTTCTGCTTAACAGTTTCAGAACCATCATTTCCTCTAAATTCATTAGCTCCAGTCTTGCCAGTTTGCAAATCAGTACTACCCATATCAGAATGCCTAACAGGGCCTCTATGGAAATTACCTCCACCCTTGTTATTAAAGCCAGAAAACCCACCACTGCTCGTATTCCCAGCATATCCCTGATTCCTTCTGACAGGCCTATTCCCACCCTTGCTATAAGAGGTAAAGAGCCACAGACCATATGGGTTGTCCTTACTAGGGGCTTCATCAACATATTTCTCACTAGTATCTGATCGGTTCATATATGTTATTCTTTTAACCCCCTTTTACCTCGTCTTTTATGCTTGTTTTCGAGTGAATTTAGCGGTTTTGATGTGTTTGTTGAGCTTGCGCAGGTTTTTATGCGTTGGTCACGAAGTTACACGGAAAATGAAAGTTTTGGGCCAAAAACGTACATTTCTAGACCAAAGAGTACTGCTACTCATGTCTCGTGACCAAAGGTCACCATAGAAGGCTCGCGGTGAAGATTGAGTTTTTGGGCAGTGAGTATCACGACCAGCCATCGCGACTGCCGGTTGCTATACAACGGTCGCGACGAGAATAGGCAGATTGATCCAGTGAGTAGCGCGACCAAGCATTATGACATAACCAAGCCATCTCGACTCCCGGTCGTGATGCTTGGTCGAGACGGTAAATTTTCAGCCGACCTAATCAGTGACTATAAAAGGAAAACTTTATAAGTTTTTGGGATTCGGTTTTTCAACTGTGAAAAAGACTACCAAGGCTTCCAGAGTTTCATTTTTGCTCATTCTCACTTGTTCTTTGGTGTTTTCAAGCACGAAAGCATGTGTCACACATCGTTAGTCAGCATCTTCATGAGCAATTCATCAGAGAGGACGAAGTATCGGAGAAGAAGAATTTCGGCCGAACCAATGCTAGAGTTTTTCCTATTCAATATTTTGATAATGGGTTTTATCTTTCCTTTATCTTTCTTTGTTGTTTTGTTTATCAATATGTTGAACTAATTTCATAGTTAGGAGGTCAATGGACCTTAATTGAGTTTTAGGATATAATTGACTAATATCCTTTTATACATATTTCAAGGACTTATTTTCTAGATAATCGAATCTGTTAATTAATAATTCTTGTTGTTTGCATTACGAAAGTGTTTGCATGAATGTTGAATTATTATTAATAAGAATATTATGATTTATTTGAGAAATCATTAGATCATAATTGTGTTTATTATTATTCTAGTAATAAGAGATAGGTTGATTAAAATATGAAAGTGCTTAATTAACCTAAGAATTATAACTAACAATGGGTGTTTGATTACCTTCACTCTAGGACCAATAGGTGGAGCTGATTAAATCTACAACATCATTGCATGACCATATAATTTGATGTGCCATTGTTAGGAAATAATTCATCCTTGAATATATTGCGCTTCAATTAGTCAATTACTTTACCAAATCTCATAATTGGTACCATTTGATTCACCCTTGGTTGAATTTATCTTAATTATTTGCTTTAGTTGAAGTTTCTTTTTAGAATTCAAACATCTAAGTTCTGATTTCAATTTTGCTTTTATTTATATCTTTAGTTTTAGTATTAGTTAACCACCACTTCCTTATGGATTCGACCACGTACTTACGGGTATTTTATTACTTCGATACATCCTGCACTTGAGATTTGTCTCACACGTTGTAAGCGTGTCAGTATCCATGTTCTCATTGTCTGCAGGACCCTCACTACACACATCTTTATTATGCCCATATCTCCCACATTTGAAGCATATATTACCTAAATTTTTGTATTCTACTCTAATAGTTCTTCCATCAAAACAGAGAGACCTTATAATAGGCTTAGATATATCAATTTCCACAAACAGACGAGCACACTTGCCTCTAGCTTGAGAAACAATGACTGGGTCTACCTTACAAGTTGAACCGAGCATGCTTCCAATAAGCCACAACATTTTAGTCTCCATCAGCTCCAAAGGTAGCCACGTAAGTCTAACCCAAACTGCCATCTGCTTGATCAAATCATCTTATAGTACAAAATTAGGCCTTCACCTTTGCACCACCAAATACTGATTTGCTATAATCTAGAGACTCCCTACCATATCGATGTCTTCCTTTAACTGAAAGCGAGCAACGAAGTATCCATCTTCAAGATCGGTTAAATGCCACTGACCAAGCAGTGGCCACTTTTGTCTAAGCTTAGTCTGCATAAAGCTCAAAGTATGTGACCTTTCCATGGTTTTCAGAATAAGGGCACTCTCCCAAGGTTTGCACAACTTCTGCTTGAGAAATGATGACATTTTCTTCTCCAATATGTAATTTCTCCTTCTTCTCACTAAATCCAGACCAAGAATTAGGGTTAGCGATGCCCATAAGCTTCGATTTGAAGCTCACACCAGTCGATTCTCTTACCAACGAATTTCCATCATCATCGCAAGCCCTAGCTCTCTTAGAACTCAGACTACTAACAGGTGACTTCACAGCCTCATCCTCAGTGACCATCAGTGCTGGCTGAGCTGAAAACGTAAACATCTCGCTCATTAGACTTTCACGAAAACAAGAACAAGCTCGAAAAGGTGGCGCATGGAGAAAATTGCCTCGCAAAACTACCACGTGTAGATACTAGAATCTACGAGATCTGGAGATTCTTAGGTCAGATAGGAGTGGGGTCAATAACTTGCAAAATGAAATAAAGAGGTCGAGCTCTTTGGGACACCGAGGTGGTGCCAGCCAAATAGTCACCGACGCTCAAGTTAGACAGCGAATCTTAAGTGAAAAACAAAAGGGCCGTCACATTTAAAAGCATTAAGCACAATAAAACCACTCAACAACACAATAATCAACCGCAACAAATTAAACAATCATTTCATTCAATCATCATAGAATAAGATCCATCAAAACCCCAACTTACAAGCTTAGCCCATAATCATGGTTTTCAATAATTAAACTAAATTAAATTAACTAAAACAATTAATATAAAGCGAGACGGATTCAATGGAAGATAATGCGAGGTGGTCACACGGTTCCAATAATGGAAATGGAAAACATATCGATTATTATTAAGCACATAACATCATGAAATAAATCACATAATATATTCATAAACAATAAAATCCAAATCCGTTCACAGTTCCGAAAATCACCTAACAATAGTTCTAACAACTTATAATCATAAATGACAAATCAAAGGAAGATTAATGAGAAGAAATACAACCCATCGAAGCTCTCAAGACTCGAAGTCTCGCTTTGATCCGGCTTGAACTTCTCTGCTTTCAATCTTCGTCTTCTTCGATGAACACTCACCATCTAGAGTTTGTTGTGATGATTTGTGATGCTTGGGATGTGTTTGGGAGGAGCAAGAAGGATGAGAATCACCCCTGGAGCAGCTTGAAGGCTGCTTGGACTGCACTGCCACGAGCTCTCTCCTCTGCCCAGCTGCTGCACTTTTCTTCTTATAGTAGCTAGTTAGGGCGCCCTTTTTTTCTTCACCGCGACCACCACCGCGGTCTGTGGTCGCGGTGGCTTGGTCGCGGCCTTCACTGATTTGCTTGGAGATGCTGCACCGTGAGGAGGGAAGGTCGCGCTCGAGCTCACCACGCTCACTGGTCCTCTTTTCTTCTCCATCGCGAGCTGTTGTGGTCACGCTGCTCCTCGCGCTGCACACCGCTGGGCTGGTTTCTCATCGCCGCGAGGTGGAGGACGCGAGCACAGGTCGCGGTCGAGCTCGCGTTGCTCACTGGTTGGGCATGGACGTCTTCATCGCGAGGAGAGGCGTGAGGGGCTGGTCGCCATGCATGCAACTGGGTTTTTTATTTTTTTGTTTTCTTTCTTAACCAAAACGACGTCATTTTGGACCAACTCTTTGGGTCCAAAACGGCGCCGTTCCACTTAAACTCAAATTCCTTTGGTGCAAAACGCACCGTTTCACTTAAGTTTGGTGGAACTTCCTGAAATTTCAGTTTTGCCCCAGAACTTTAACCTTCTTTCATCGATGCCCTTCCACAAAGTTACTGAAATTATACTTTTTCCCCAAAAATATATAAAATCATCATTTAGGTCCCTAAACCTACACACTCAAGGAAAACACATCAAAAGCACCAAAAATACTCAAGAATACAATTAAAAGATACGGTTTAAGGGTTGTAAATATATGAAAATAAATTACTGATCAAATACCCCCAAACTTATCTTTTGCTTGTCCTCAAACAAATCGGAACACACCATGACTAAAAGCAAAGACAAAAATAACTAAAACTAATCAACAAAAACGAGCTAAGCTATATCCATTTTCGTAGGATGCAACGATGGCACTTAGCACGTACCACAAGCCTTTAAACCTCTAGGTGGCCCCAGTGGACGAGTTATAGTCTCGTGAGGGTTTACCAGCTATGATACCCACAAACGTCCTAAGCTAACCACATTCATAACTAAACATCAAATTAAATATATACACAAATGCAAAGGCATAAGAATAGCACAAAATCAGAAATCTAAAATGCTGTCAATAAGTCTAATACACCATATATCATACAGGACACTGACATGCAACACATTTATAATCGTGACACCTTCCATACTAATGACCTCTGATGTAATTCGCCTCGACTCTCGTCTCACCCGTTTTCACTCAATGACACTCAGAACCTAGGTACTCACACTTTCAATTGCATATGACTGAAATTTATGAGCAAATAATTTCAAAATGTGTCGTATGCATAAATAATTAGAAAGAGCGCTTAAATTTAACAAAGGATCTCATGAAAGATATCAAATGCTAAGAACAGAAAAATCAATGTACATACATGTCAAATATTACAATTAAGTTTCCTAAGGAGATCAACAGGTCTTTATATGGTTATAATGGGGCTTAGGGTGATTGGCTCAAAAAGAACGAAAATCGGGTTCAACTCACTTGGAAACCTATTGAGAGACTTCATAAAATTTTCAATTCGTGCAACTTCTCTCACGACTACCAAATTTGCCCAACTTTTCTTCCCTTCCTCTTCTACACCTTTCTCCTTCAACCTTTTGTTCAACCTTTTCTCAATTTTTACTTTGTGCATTTCACTCCTTTTTCTTATTTTAGCCAACTCTTTTTATTTTATTTATTCTTTTATTGGCTATTCTCTTTTTCTGCACATTACCCATATCCATATCATCTTTTCTACTCCACTCCTTCTTCCTCACTCAACACTTACCCATTTTTCTTTTAATTGCCTATAGTTTCCAAGCGTCAAAGGTAACGTCTTACAATTTCGGCTAGGATTTTTGGACATATAGGTCATACAATAAAAGGATAATATGCGAGTGTTTGGCCGCGAATGGGATAGGGAGCACGCAATTACGGATAGGAAATCAAGCTATTTAGGAATTCACACACAATGCCTGGATCATATCTCCAAAATCTACTCAATTGAACATTCAGCACAAACATACAAGATTCTTATTATGCAGTTCATTAGCATCCAATGCAAACCTATAGAGATCAATCTAATGACAATAAAGCTCAAGAAAGTGTTTAAGAGTAGAAACAAAAATTCCTTCAGAATAAATATGTAATAATCTCAAAATCTCACTAAGGGTAGTCTCCACTATTAATCAGAGCTATTAATTGAAAGTTGTCACATATTACAATGCAAAGACGTCAGACCTATATGTTTAGATGCAAAGACACTACTGGTATTATTCCAAATAACAACTTTGTACACTCAAATTACCTAAGTATTTACATATTATTACTCAATTATCTGTAAAGCATGCATATGGTTTGCTATCCTAACACAAACACAACAAAACACGAAAAATACAATAAAAGACACGACAACTGGTGTACGTGACATTGTTATGCCTAAGTCTTCCAAACGCAGTGCGTATGAGGAAACTCTAGGTTTCCAGCCTATATACACCATCAAGACACAAAAACACCAAAATACCCCCAAACTTAAGATAAACATTGTCCTCAATGTTTTAACACCTTACGTACGGAAAAAGGGGCTTATAAAGAAATAAAAACTAAAAACAATCAACTAGACACAAAAACAAAAACGCATAAAACATGAACACAGAACAACAGTCCTAATATCCACAACTAACAACCCTAAATATCTATAACTAACAAACAAAAACAAAATCAAAGGAATCAAACACTTCAAAAATATGTACATCCAACCAAACTTCCCCCGAACTTCAAAATTTTCAACTCAAGGCACAACACATCAAAAGGTTCATGGGAAATAATTACAAAACACTAAAAAAAATTTAAACTAAAAAAAATCAAAATAAATGAAAAGAAAATACTCTACAGATTTACCTCATCACTTGAGCTTTCGCCCACCTGCCCCATAATTGGTATCTCCTCATCAGCTTACCGCATCATCTTAACCAAATGACTGGAAGAGAAGATGACTCTCCCAGCACTGCATACCTCAAATACGAATGTATCTTTTTACGGCCCAAATGCAGTGGCTTCTTAAAAGGCGAAGGCGGTTTGGGCTTCCCTTCTCCGAGGTCTACAGAAACATATGTATCTTGGTGGCTTTCTTCTTTCGCAGTGGCGCTGTGGACTAGACATAACTCAAGTGGATCTGGAAGGGTAGATGCCTCATCTCCATAAAACAAGTTCTTGCTCCCTTCCGTCTCTACTTGATCAACCCAAATCTGGTGCTCAATTTGCTCTTCGATTTCCACGGCCGTTTCATTGCATTGCACCATAGGATATGGTTCGTGCTCTTGCCATTGGATCTCTGTAGCTAATTGGCCGATTTGAATCTCCAAGCGTTGGGTAGCTGCTTGAGTATGTTTAGCAACTTGATCAAGTTTAGCTTCCAGCTTCTTCAAGGCCTCATCTTGGAAATCCAGGCTTTCATCCATCTTAGACATGAATTTTAAAATCATGTCTTCCAATGCTGGATCAATTTCCTGATGTTTCTGCTGGTTGCTCCAATTAGATTCGGGATGATAGCTACACTCGGGATTATATGAGCTCAGGCAGGGGGTTTTCTGATCATAGTCTACATATTCGTCACACTGTATTTGGTCAGAACTACCTGCATCGAACGGATTGTCAAGTGGACAATTGGTACTCCAATGTGGCCCCCCACAAAAGTAACACTTCGAATGTGCTCCATAGTCACTAATCGCCACTTCCTCGATAAGCTCCTGCGCTTCATACCAAGGATACATGTCCTCCACAGAAAACAAAAAAAAATCAAAATTAATAAGAATAAAAATAAAATATATACAAATCCAAATTAGCTATAGATTTAATCGGTATTAATATCAACACAACTAAAATATCCCCGGCAACGGCGCCAAAAACTTGACAAGCCTATTTTGTACCCGCAAGTATACGGGGTCGGCACAAGTAATAAAATGATGAGTAAATTATCGTCTCCACAGGGATATTTAGGCGTTGAGTACTAAAATTAACCAAGCCTATTTCTATTTGGATAATCGAAAGATATTAAAGATAAAAAATATAAAGACATAAAACTAAAGCAAACAACCAATATGAGAGATTAGTTAGGGTATTTGAATTCACCTATCCATCCAATTGAATTTCATGAAAGCACATTGTTGAGGTTTAATTATTCATGATGATGACCGTGTTTATCTAATTTATCCAAAGTCCCCTCTCGAGGTAAATCGGATCTATTCCACATACACTAATATCCTATCTCTCGATGGTATATCCAAGTGCATAGAAATGCATTAGTCACAATAAACACCCTATGTGATCACACAATCAAATTAGTATATCTCTATCCAATTCTACTTGTGGTGGACATCATATCGAGCACGTGGTGGGCGTCTCCTCTCGGTACATAACACACAACCAAATTATCATCTAAATGTAGGCCGTCACATTCAAAAGCATTAAGCACAATAAAACCACTCAACAACACAATAATCAACCGCAACAAATTAAACAATCATTTCATTCAATCATCATAGAATAAGATCCATCAAAACCCCAACTTACAAGCTTAGCCCATAATCATGGTTTTCAATAATTAAACTAAATTAAATTAACTAAAACAATTAATATAAAGCGAGACGAATTCAATGGAAGATAATGCGAGGTGGTCACACGGTTCCAATCATGGAAATGGAAAACATATTGATTATTATTAAGCACATAACATCATGAAATAAATCACATAATATATTCATAAACAATAAAATCCAAATCCGTTCATAGTTCCGAAAATCACCTAACAATAGTTCTAACAACTCATAATCATAAATGATAAATCAAAGGAAGATTAATGAGAAGAAATACAACCCATCGAAGCTCTCAAGCCTCAAAGTCTCGCTTTGATCCGGCTTGAACTTCTCCACTTTCGATCTTCGTCTTCTTCGATGAACACTCACGATCTAGAGTTTGTTGTGATGATTTGTGATGTTTGGGATGTGTTTGGGAGGAGCAAGAAGGATGAGAATCACCCTTGGAGCAGGTTAAAGGCTGCTTGGACTGCACTGCCACGAGCTCTCTCCTCTGCCCAGCTACTGCACTTTTCTTCTTATAACAGCTAGTTAGGGCGCGCTTTTTTTCTTCACCGCGACCTGTGGTCGCGGTGGCTTGGTCGCGGCCTTCACTCGTTTTCTTGGAGATGCTGCACCGTGAGCTACACCGTGAGGAGGGAAGATCGCGCTCGAGCTCGCCACACTCACTGGTCCTCTTTTCTTCTCTATCGCGAGCTGCACCGCGAGCTGCTGTGGTCGCGCTGCTCCTCGCGCTGCACACTGCTGGGCTGGTTTATCATCGCCGCGAGGTGGAGGACGCAACCACATGTCGCGGTCGAGCTCGCGTTGCTCACTGGTTGGGCATAGACGTCTTCATCGCGCGGATAGGCGTGAGGAGCTGATCGCCATGCATGCAGCTGGGTTTTTTATTTTTTTGTTTTCTTTCTTAACCAAAATAGCGTCGTTTTGGACCAACTGTTTGGGTCCAAAACGGCGCCGTTCCACTTAAACTCAGATTCCTTTGGTGCAAAACGCACCGTTTCACTTAAGTTTGGTGGAACTTCCTGAAATTTCAGTTTTGCCCCAGAACTTTAACCTTCTTTCATCGATGCCCTTCCACAAAGTTACTGAAATTATACTTTTTCTCCAAAAATATATAAAATCATCACTTAGGTCCCTAAACTTGCACACTCAAGGAAAACACATCAAAAGCACCAAAAATACTCAAGAATACAATTAAAAGATACGGTTTAAGGGTTGTAAATATATGAAAATAAATTACCGATCAGTGGGACCCAAATATTTTGGTCTATATGTAATTTATTGGGACTAATTTTACCGTCCCTATAGGTGTTGTTTTAGGACTAAAATTTTTGGTCCTTATAAATACTTTTTAGGGACTAAATTTATGGTCGCAATAGATGGTGTTTAGGACTTTTTCATCCTTTATGATACTGATTAGGGACCAATATAGAATTTGTTTTGGGACCAAGATTATTTCCCTCCCTGTAGACCTCTTATAGGGACCAATGTTTTGGTCTCTATAGGTTATATCTTGGGACAAAAATTATTTGGTCACGATAGAATATCTATTGGGACTAGTAAATGGGTCTCTATAGATGGTATATTAGGTATAAATTCTTTATTGGGGATGATATAATGGTTCTTGTAAGTGGTATATTGGGATCAAAATGTATAGTCCCATTTAGTTTTGGCTTATGGACTATGAATTTCGGCCCAAATGCATGTTTTGCTTTTTTATTTTTTTATTTTTTATCTGGTTTGTCTGGTTTTACTTTTTTTTTTTTTTTTTTTCAATTTGGTTTGTTGTTACATTTTACTATTGTGAAATATGATAATTTTCATTCCCTGTAGACTTTAAATAAAGATGCATGAACATATATTAATTCAAATATAACATCTTTAACTGTAGATCAACATCTATGAGAAACCTTATAAACATGTACAAAAAGACATTATACAATGTCCCTAACATCCCAATATACAACACACACACACACATACATTCATATATATATATATATATATATATATGAAAAGATTGGGATGCAATAGGATATCAATATCCACTAGCATATACCACCACTATAATGTGTAAAAGATTGTTGAAGAGCATTACCACAAAATAAAATATGAAAAGGTCAATGATTGGAAATATATACTCGAACCAAATCCTCCATTTGAGATAATCGATCCTTCATACTTACCATATTTTCCTCATTACTGCAAAGTTATGTTTCTTGAGTCATCAGTTTTTCTTATTGCTCTTGTAATACTTTTTGTTGTGCCTCCAATTTTTCTTGTTGTGCTATTAATTTTGCTTCTTGTGTTCTGATAAGATACTGCATCTTGTTTGTTTCTTCTATTGTTTGTGTTAAATGTATTGGAACAAGTTTTGGACCGAAACCTAAACCCTTGACATAGCCCGATCTCTTTCCAAGCACTTGATCACATATTTCTCTTTGAGTGACACACTCTTCCTTGGGGAGCTTTTCTTGCTCAACTAAGATAATCATCATTTGCACCTATACATAATTTACCAATTTTTAACAATAAAACATAAATAAGAATTGAATAAAATTGATCAAAGATTAAAACCTACATGTGCTGCTTTTGCATTTTCATGAACCCATTGCTTCTTCTGCTTGTTATAATCGGTGTTTTCAAATAATTGGATCATCCTCCAGATGATTGACAAATGACTTTGAACCTCCACAATGACTGAACTTGAGTTTATCCCTATTTTTAATGTTCTTTTTTTACTTGGCCTATAATTTGAAACAATAAAACTTATAAATAAATAAAAAATGAATTCAAATCAAACTTCTGTAGCTCCAATAAAACTCAAGTTGTAATGGATTTTTTAGCCTATAGAATTCAAATCAAATGAATTAAATTTTATGTTGACAGCATAAAATAGTTCAAGTGTCACACAATCTTTTATTTCACATATTTCTAATGTCTCCTAAAATATTAGAATACAGATCAATAAGGCCTGAAACGATTCAAATCCACAGAATTTCTTGAGAAAAATTACAAGCATAAGGCATCCTACATTGCCTTGCCTCTTGTATCTAATTGCAGATAATTATATAAATAAATTTGCAGCAATAGAAAGCTAGAGAACTTAAAATTAATTAACAAGATAATGTAATATACTTAATACCATTGAGTACTGAAGATGTTTCAACAAAGCCAATCTCAATTATCCTTACGAACGTTCTCGAAAGGCTCTTTTATAGCTGCTTCCATAGATGAAAATTTTTTATAATAGACATTCATATCATATTGCCAATCTTTGTATCTCTCTCTAGCAATATGATTCAATAGAACTCGAACACGAGGACATTTTAATTGAAGTTCAAACTTTCCCTAAGTTTATGCAAACTATTAGTTTATTCATTCATAATTTATTGAACAATAAAATTTAATAAAGTATAAATGAATCAATGTACCAGAAGCTATTGATAGACAACTTGTTTTTCTGCCTCAGGAATTTGTTTTCATCCTTTATACCTCAAAGGAGCAAATTTTCAAACGGTATAACTAACATCACAAGCAAGCCACTCTGCTTTTCTTGCACCAACTACACGACCCATTAGTTGTGAAACCTCTATTTTAATCTTCTCAAATGCTTCAACAATGGCATCTATATTTTTACCTCGGTCGAGGCTCCGTTTTCTTTTTTTGGGTTGCTCTAAAAACAACATATACAGTGCGGTCAATATGATACTATTAGAAGATTAAATGGAATGGAATGTTGTTATATATTATGTGACCAAAAAACATGTTGTTCTTCTAAAATATTGAAACAGAAAGCAAATGCATAAAACAACTACACTAATAAAAATTAAGGTCTATCTTAAAACCATTCACAATAATAGGCTAATAAGAAAAAGGATCCTTAAAAGGAAGTTGCGGTAGCAGCACCAACAACAGTTGAGAACAAGAATAATAATAATAAAAAGAACAAACGTTTAGACTGCGTGGAACCAAGATGAAAAATATGAGTGTATGTTTCATACCAAGTACGCTATAAAATGAGAAAAAGATAACATAATTTTTTTTATGGAAGAATAAATACTCTCAAAGACAAAGTGGAAAAAAAATAAACACCATGGAACTTGTAACAATGTTAAACATAAAATAGTAACTTAAGTACTTCTCTTCTTTTAATGCAAGTCACTGCTTCTCTATTCCCAAATTTTACATATATCCAAATGTATATTTAACGCATTCCAACAAGATAGGGAACTAAATATTTGTATTACATGAAATACAATAACAATGTATGAATTCAATTATATTTAACTCACCAGTAAAAGTTACTGGCATGGACTCCGATACTAATTCATTACTACCCAATGTTGGAGAGCATTGAGTGAGACCATTAGAGGATTGAGTTGTAGATGTTAAAGCATTTTGACGTCATCCGGGTGCCATTTTATAAGAAACGAATTAGAAGAAAAGGCAAAAAAAATCATTTGGGATTTTAGAAAACATTAAACATGCTACCATCTATATCAATTACACTTTATATATATATATATATATATATATATATATATATAAGTTAAATTGATATGTGAAATAATATGTGAATTTAAAGATTGAATTAGGAATTTGGAATTAGGAATTTCAATCTGATTAAAATGTAAAAATGAACTTTAAGTGAACTAATTAAAAAGATTCAACAAGCCAAATGGGGCTGCCTCCATGATTTCCACCAGAACAATGAGGGGCTGCCAGAAAAGAGATATTCTTCTCTTTACTCCTTAATCAACTAATTTATGAATAGATAATCATACCTTTCTTGCATGCAACACTTTATTCCAATTGACTTTTTGGTTTTGAACCATTACTAAAGCTTCTAGGACGATTCAAATTTCGTCCTCTATATCCTATTGGACCAATTTTTGGTTGCTAAAAGTATTGTATCAAATGAGGACTTTATAGTCACCATTGCATTTTTGGTCCCAATAGACATTGTTCAAGGACAAATTTATTTGGTCCCAAAAAGTTTGGTCCCTACAAGCACAATTTTTTATAGCTAGATATGACCAAAACCAACACAAGAGTAGCTTATACGGTGGTAGTTGTACTAAAATATTTTGATAGCTGCACTAATTTTAAATTACTAATTTTGAGCAAGGAAGAAAACATCGGTTTCATGCTTCTAAATTTATGAATATTTCGAGGATAATATCGATATCGGTGGATATTCTGTTGAAAATTAATATATATATATATATATATATATATATATATATATATATATATATATATATGGACATTTGCATTTTAAGTTAGAAATATTTTGTAAAATTTTAGAACAGTCTTAAACAAGTAATTATACATTAAATAAAATCATAATTAAATAATAAATTAGCATAATTATGAACTTATTATAAATTATAACATAAACAGAATCTGTATACAATTTTTTAGAATAAGTATTTAATAGAATAATATTTTATTTTACTTTTACAATATTATAAACAATAGAAAAAAAAATTAAATATTTAATAAACAAGACTTAAAAATGTGTCGTTTTAATAATGAGTAAGCTAACTATAGTTAGAGGCACTTACTCTCTTTCATGGTTGACAAACCTAACCTCGGTTACCATGATATTTTTTTTCTCTTGCTTTACCTCTTGCTTTACTCTTGCTTTTTTCTCATTTTGTTTTTCTCGACAGTGAAGAGATAGAGAGATGGAAGCGATCCTGATGTTGCAGAGAAGAAGAGAAGATCACAGCTGAAGAGATCAAAGCTACCATGAGAATATTTTCTCGGTCACCAAACATGTAAGAGAAAACATTCTCTCTGTATTTTTATTTTCTGTTTTCAAAAATGTAAAAACCCTAGAAACTTTACAATAGCTTTTGTCTATTTATATACTTACAGATCAAGACTCCCTAGCTATGTAAAAACAATAGATTACAAGAATATAACTATATTCAGTTACAGATCTGTAACAATATTCTGTTACAGATCTGTTACAGCTGACTCAGCTGACTTGGCTGAGCTAATCTAACAAGCTTGTTATTTAACTTCCCAAACTGAAGTGTGATCTTCTAAGTGCTTGGCTGTGATCAGCTTCCTGTATTCTTGTTTGTATTTCTGTTTGTATTTCTGCTGGTATTTCTGTTTGTATTTCTGCTAGTTGAGCTTAACTGTGTTCACTCATCTTCACATCCCCCTTCAAACTCAACTGTGGTGAGGACACCAAGTTAAGTTTGCCACATAGAAAATGAAAACGAACAGTAGTTAGGCCCTTAGTAAGAAGATCTGCTACCTGAAACTGAGTAGGAACATACCGAGGTTCAACCACTTTAGATGCCACCTTCTCTCTAATAAAATGAACATCAATCTCCACATGTTTTGTGCGAGAGTGAAACACAGGGTTAAGAGCCAAAGCATTAGCTCCCATGTTGTCACACCAAATAACAGCAGGTGTAGGAACAGAAAAACCAAGTTCACAGAGAAGAGACTTAAGCCATATTATATCTGTCACACTGTGAGCCATGGAACGGTACTCAGCCTCAGTGCTGGACCTATCAACCACATGTTGCTTCTTAGAACTCCAAGAGACTAAATTGCCACCAAGAAAAATACAAACACCACTAGTAGACCTGCGATCATCAAGACAACTTGCCCAATCCGCATCTGTATAAGCCTCAATAGTAAGAGCAGTAGCTCCTGATTTGAACCAGAGTCTCTTTGTGATAGAGCCCTTTAGATACCGTAGAACCCGTTTGCAAGCCAACCAATGAAGTTGAGTAGGAGCCACAAGAAACTGACTCAACTTATTAACAATAAAGCAATATCAGGCCTCGTATGACTGAGATATTGAAGAGCACCGATAACACTTCGATACATTGTAGGATCAGGAAAAGCATCACCTCCTTGTAGTGTGAGTTTAGCACCTGCACTCAAAGGATTATCACATGGTTTGCAGTCTGTCATGTTAGTCTTTTTAAGGAGATCACCAATATACTTGGTTTGGGTGAGAAACAGACCAGTAGTATCTCTGTAGGCTTCAAACCCCAAAAAATAACTAACTAAACCCAGATTTTTTAGAGCAAAGGTAAAGTGAAGCTTACTGATGAGCTGCTGAATTTGAGTGGAATTATTCCCTGTAATTAGAATATCATCCACATAGACTAGGAGAAACAAAACATTACTATCCTGTCTGTGAATAAAGAGAGACACATCTGAGGAGGAGTTAACAAAATTCCATGCTAGGAGGGCTGCTCGCAGCTTGTGAAACCAGGAGCGAGGAGCCTGTTTAAGGCCATAGAGAGCTTTGTGCAATCTGCACACATGAGAAGGCTGAGTAGAGCTTTCAAACCCTTCGGGTTGCTTCATATAAACCACTTCATTTAAATCACCATTAAGAAAGGCATTATTGATGTCAATTTGTTTGATGTCCCAGCCTTTGTGAACTGCAATAGTGAACATCACACGAATGGTTGCAGCTTTAACCACTGGACTAAAAGTTTCATCAAAATCAAGCCCCGGGGTTTGATGGAAACCCTTAGCAACTAGCCGAGCTTTGTGCTTGAGGATAGTACCATTTGGGTTGTATTTAGTTCTAAAAACCCATTTACACCCAACAACATTCATAGCAGAGTTTAAAGGCACCAAGGACCATGTTTGATTCCGCAGGAGAGCTGTGTATTCATCAGTCATGGCTGCCTTCCATGCTGGTTGCATAAGAGCCTCCTTTACAGTAGCAGGTTCTGCTTCAGCAATAAATGCTGACGATAAGCACCAACTAGATGTATAGGCTTTAGGTTTAAAAATCTCATTCTTAGATCGAGTCACCATAGGATGAGTAGGTACTGCATTAGAAGGTACTGTAGGCAGGCAAGTAGATACTGCAGTAGGTGAAGTTGCTGGACCAGAGGCAGAAACTGAAGGTAGTGCAGTAGAATCTATCTGAGAACTAGAAGAACCATTAGGCTGCAAGTTATTAGAAGTAACCATGTCAACAATAGTATGAATAGGAACATTAGAAGTAGGAGCAGAATAAGAGGAACCTGGAGCAGATAAGAACAGCTGCTGATAGGGAAAATCCAACTCATTAAATTCAGCATGTCTAGTGATATAAACCCTGCCACTAAGATGAAGACAACAGTAGCCTTTGTGGTTTAAACTATATCCAATGAACACACATTTTGTTGTGTGAAAATCCAATTTATTTTTGGAGTAATCACGAAGAAAGGGATAGACTGCGCACCCAAAAGTGTGTAGATAGCTGTAAGTAGGAGACTTATTGTTGAGCTTCTCAAACGGAGCTTGAAAATTAAGTAGAGGTGTTGGTATATTATTAACAAGAAAACAGGCTGTTGAGAATGCCTCAAACCAGAATTTAAGAGGCATCTTAGCATGAGCCAAGAGTGTCAAACCCGTCTCTACCAAATGACGGTGTTTCCTTTCAACCACACCGTTTTGTGCATGAATATGTGCACATGAAAAACGAACTTGTACTCCTTGTTGAGAAAGATAAGGAACAAAAGGTAAAAATTCATCACCCATATCGGTTTGAAGACACTTAATTCTCAATCCTAATTTCAACTCAACTTGTTTTTGAAATGAAATAAAAACACTAAGAGCGTCAGACTTCAGTTTCAAGGGAAACAACCATGTATATCTTGTAAAAGCATCAACAAAGGCAATATAGTAGCGATACCCCTCAGTAGAAACCATAGGAGCTGGTCCCCATAGGTCACTGTACAATAGTTCTAGGGGTGCTTTTGCTGTAATTACAGAACGAGTAAATGGTAATCGATGCATTTTACCCATTTTGCAAGAGTCACAGAACTCTAGTGATGCAATATTACAAGGAATATGCAGTGTATGCATTATTTTCTTGAGAATGAGTGGGGCTGGGTGACCCAAACGTGCATGCCAAACAGAGGAATGAACCTTGGCTGCATAAGCACCATACTGTGGTGACTTGTTATTCTGAGTAAAAGAGAACTGAGTGCAGTTTTAACTTTCTGTCTGTACAGCTAAATCTGTATAGGCGTGAAAAACTGAATGAACATGGTTCTGTGTTGATGGTGAGGCTGAACCAACCAGCTGCAGTTGATATAAACCATCTCTAGCAGTTCCTTGAAGAAGGATCATGCCAGTGCTCTGATACCAACTTAAAACTGTGTCGTTTTAATAATGAGTAAGCTAACTATAGTTAGAGGCACTTACTCTCTTTCATGGTTGACAAACCTAACCTCGGTTACCATGATATTTGTTTTCTCTTGCTTTACCTCTTGCTTTACTCTTTCTTTTTTCTCATTTTGTTTTTCTCGACAGTGAAGAGATAGAGAGATAGAAGCGATCCTGATGTTGCAGAGAAGAAGAGAAGATCACAGCTGAAGAGATCAAAGCTACCATGAGAATATTTTCTCGGTCACCAAACATGTAAGAGAAAACATTCTCTCTGTATTTTTATTTTCTGTTTTCAGAAATGTAAAAACCCTAGAAACTTTACAATAGCTTTTGTCTATTTATATACTTACAGATCAAGACTCCCTAGCTATGTAAAAACAATAGATTACAAGAATATAACTATATTCAGTTACAGATCTGTAACAATATTCTGTTACAGATCTGTTACAGCTGACTCAGCTGACTTGGCTGAGCTAATCTAACAAGCTTGTTATTTAACTTCCCAAACTGACGTGTGATCTTCTAAGTGCTTGGCTGTGATCAGCTTCCTGTATTCTTGTTTGTATTTCTGTTTGTATTTCTGCTGGTATTTCTGTTTGTATTTCTGCTAGTTGAGCTGAACTGTGTTCACTCATCTTCACAACAAGATTATCATAAAATAAAATATAGTTCGATAATTCTATCATTCATTACATGTCTGAAATTTAATACCAAAATGAATTTCTTAGTGATTCACAGACATACTGTACATTTTCATCTTGATTTGAACAATAATTTTTCCAAGAACATGTACTTGCATAGTTTTCAAGGTAGTTATTAATATATGTCATGTGTATATTGATTGATCTCTTCCAACGGATCCATAAATTGGGTAATTTAGATTTACCCAACTTGGTGGATATTGACGATCTGCATGCATAGATATTGCATATGGTATTTTTGGCAAAGGATAATCAGATATACCACAACCACCATAAGATCTATAATTACCATAATTTGATACCTAGGAACTTGATCCCGCCTGTAGATTATCGAAAGAACTATTTTATATATCTATACTCATTGAAGAAAAAGTCATAGTCAAATAATCTTCTTCAATCACTCTTGTAGTTTTTTTTTCAATGTTTTTTTATTAGACAAATTACAGCCAACCTACCTATGGTTTAGCTTTTTACATGTGGAATTAATTTATTAAAAAACTAACAGTTAACTCCCTTGCCGTTAGTGTTGACTGTTAAAAATGACTATTGATCGTTTTAAAAGTGCAAAAAAACCAAAATATCCTTAATTAAAAAACTGAAATAAAAAAATAAGGACAAATTACAGTCAATCTACCTGAGGTTTACCTTTTTACAGACAGAATCAACTTATTAAAAAACTAACTGTTTACTCCACTGTCGTTAGTCAATCGTTATAAAATGTTAGTCAATATTGGTCAAAATCAACTATTCTAAGGGCATTTTAGTCAATTTAATTTATTTTAAAATATTTTAAATAAGAAAAGAATTTAAGATCTCCACCATCCATGTCATTTGATCTCATTTAAGGTGGACGGTAGAGATGCATTTAAAAAAAATCACTTAAGATCTTCACCGTCCATCTCAAATGAACGATTGAGATAAAAAAAAATAAAAAATAAAAAATCTGGCAACCTCCACGGATCTCATCCACGGAGATCAACGAACCAGGGGAAGTGAAGAGCCTCCCCTGGTTCGAACTGGTGCGGCGAAGGGAAGGGGAGGCCCAACCTGCCCTTCGTGGTCTCCCATGATCCATGGAGGACCTCAATGGATCTCTAATGGATTTTTTTCTACAATCTTAAGTGTTTTTTTAATTATCTTTTTTAATTTATACTTAACTTTAAATTTTTTTTATTTTGAATTTTTTTAAATTTGGCGTGTTTTGGTTCTTTTTACACTTTTGAAATTGTCAACGGTCTTCTTTTAACGGTCAATGCTAAAGGTAAGAGAATTAACTGTTAGTTTTTTAATAGGTTGATTCCGCATGTAAAAAGCTAAATCCCTGGTAGGTTGACTATAATTTATCCTTTTTTTTATTTAGTTTATTTAATTTTTGATTTTTTAACTAAGGGTATTTTGGGCTTTTTGCACTTTTGAAATGGTCAACGGTTAATACTAATGGTAGAAGAGTCAACTATTAGTTTTTCAATAATTCGATTCCGCCTATAAAAAAGGAAATATTAGGTAGATTGACTGTAATTTGTCCTTCTTTATTTTTTTACCGTTTAGATATTTATTTTTTCAAATCTAGTGGCACACTCAGGCATAGTTTTATGTTTTTGTACACCTCAATACTGGTTAAATGATATTTATACCGAGTTATTCCTCCACTTTGCATTATCTGCCCACAAAAAATGCATATAGTACCATTTTTGTTACCCGGTATTTGTTTACAATACTCTCATGCTGGATCACTTTTAGTACTAGATATTTTATGCAATATAATTACCTGTCAAAACAAAATTTAATGTTGTACCAATCAATTTATAAAAATGAAAATTCAAATGCGCTTTAGAAACAATGTCACACAACATTTATAATTTTCATACAATTATAATATCATTATTTTTAAAAAAAATTATCAAAGTGAACATTTACCTGGTTATTTGATGAAGATATGGAGAGAAAATAATGTTGATTGTAAATTTGTAATATGTAGTGTTTGATGAAAACTGAAAAGAGAAAACTGAGAAGAAAGAAGAGTGAAGCTGAATTAATAGAACAAGTGAAAACGTAGAGTAAAGATGCATGCATTCATTCATATTATTTGTATAAATAATTGAGAGAATAACAAATAATAATAGGTAACATTATTATTTAGATTCTCTGGGAAAAAACTAAAATTCAAATACCTTTTAAATTTTTTTTATATTGTTTTCAAAAAAAAAATGAAGAATCTCATAATTGATTGAGATAATTTTATGAAGAAATAAAAAAAGTAAATAATTACAGATTGCAGTGCATAGTTTTTGTTGTTGTTTGAAATATGTATCACATGGTTTACCTATTTATTGTATACCTCTTTGTCCAATTTTACTATTAACTATTGTTTAGTGATTTTTTTAAAAATAATTTTCAATTTATATTATTTTAACAATAATTTAAGTGTTTAAGATTAAATAAAAATATTTTAATAGTTTTAGAAATATCGGAATATTTTAGAAATATCGGAAAATTTTATGAATATTTCGATATTGTCCGAAGATTCTTTAGGATATTGAATATTTGTCTATTTTGATATCGCTCCTTCCAAAATACGAAAATATCGGTCGACATTTCGATATATCGATATTTAGTTCCTTTATCTTGTGATCCAAGTTATAGTAAAAATATCAGGAGTGAGAAATTCTAAAAAGATCATTCTGTTAGACAGAAAGGAAATAGTGAAAATTCTCAAAAATGCAACTACTGTTTTTAACAACAATCCAACGTGAATCGGCAACAACATGAAATAGGGCCTATTTCACGTTGTTTTTCACCGATCTTCCTCTTCCGCCTCAAGTCGAGCACCTCCGCTGCCCGATCCGTGACCTACCGCCTCTCCTATCTCTCTCTTTCTCCGCCACTCGTTCTTCTCTCCACTGCACACGTCTGCGCTTGTCTAGCTCTTCCACACAAGCTTCACCGCTAGTCTGTTTCCCTCTCCTCTCCTCTCCTCTTCTTTCTTTATTCTTTCTTCTTCCACCTGTCTGGTTTGATTTTCTTCTTTTCCTTCTTTCTTTATTTTCTTCTCTAGTCACGTTTTCTCTCAAACGTGAATTACAATTCTATCTCCTTATTTCACTTTCTATAGATTTGAAGCCAGCTGGTCAAAAGTTCTTATACAGTAAAACCTGGGACCGACAAAAATAACAAATTAATTTATTAAGGTAATCTTTTTTTTTTTTTTCAAAAAAAATTAAACTTAATGTATTGTTGAATGTGATTATACAAATATTATCTAATTATCTATTTACGAATTAACATTATTCTATATATTTGTTAACCAAAACAAGTTCATGAATGTAATTAGTCTTGTAAATAGAAGTTATGAATCTATCCATTTTTACAACAAACCAAAATTACATTCGATGTATACTTAATTAATATACTTCATGAATATTAAGTCAAGCAAAAACATCTATATTTAAGTAGTAAAAAGAACATATAGTCACAGACGGTAAAAATGCACTCAAACAAATAATCACATTATATAATTTTCTCTTACAATACGAGAACACTACAACATAACTTCTTAATGCACTAAGAAAAGTTAAAGATGGGATCCAAGGAGGCATTAATTTCAAGAGCAAACAAGTAACATTGAAGTCATATTATACAAAGGCCTCCTAATTGAGTATAAATAGATTATATTAAGTGGGATCTATGTGTATTTTTAAAATGTATTATCTTATAAATTTAGTGAGTTATTAATTTACCACATTAGTCTCAAGTTGAGACCGGCCAAAAATATTATTTAATCGAGATTATTAACTTTATCAACTTTATCGAGGTTATATTGTTTATGTGTGGATCATTTTCTGATTGTTTTAGATGGTTGGTTATGAAAAATCAAAGTATTGGTTATGGTAAAAAATAATTTTCACTATTGAAAGATGCCTCTTTTTGAAAATTGCCCAAGGAAATTACTCTTATTTTAGTGCACGGGATTGGATTTCACTGTTTTTATGGGATATGATAGGATTGGATTGGATATGATTAATTAGTACTGTGATGTGTTTGGTGAAGTATGAATTGAATTAAAAATAGTATTCTCTCTTGTTTAATATAGAATGAGATTGAATAAAATCATATTGGATTAAATTAATTTTTACATAAAATAAAATTATTTTTAAATATTATATAATTAAATTAAAGAGCTAATAACACCCACATCCCTTGAGGTTTTGCCAATTACAGGCAGAATTAACTTTACCGTTTATTGACAAAGACCTCAACTGCCGTTAGTTGACTTTAGTCAAACTTAACAGGTACAAGGGTATTTTTATCTTTTTATACTTTTTAAATTTTCTTTTATTAAATAAAAATTAAAAAATTAAAGAAAAAATATTATCCCTTCATCTTTAAGATGATGGACGGTTAGAATTGATTTAAAATTTTTTTTAAAAAAAATAAAATTATTATAAAAAAAACTCTAGATTGGATCTCTACCAAGATAAAAAAAAATTTGAAGAACCCAGATCAGATCAAAGAATCCAGAAAACTGGGTTCTCCGACTTCGACGAAGAACCCAGTTTTCTACTATTCTCTTTCAAAAGCAAACAACCCTTCCAAAAGCAATAAATTGAAAAAAAACCCTAAAAATCTCCTCTACTATTCTCTTTCCCCCCGCCACAAGTACCACCAGAACATTCCAAAACCCACATCTTGTCTCTGATCTCTCTCTCTCATTCCTGTTTTGGGCCTCTCTCTTTTACTCCTCTCTTGCATCTCTCCTTTTGATTTGGTGGAATGGGTTATGTTTGTGTGGTTGGCGGAGAAAAAATTGAAAAAACAAAATAAAAATTGCACAAAGATTCGGCATTAAATCTCGATTTGGTGTTAGGATGGTGGGTTATGGGTTGAAGATGTGATAGTGATGATGATGATGGATTATGATGATCTGTTAGAGATGGGTGTATTGATGTTTTGATGTGTGGGATTGAGGTAGAGATGGATGGTAATGATGAAGTGCAGGAGATGGTGATGAAGTGCAGGAGATGGTGATGAAGTGCTGACGATGAAATGTGATGTTTAAAGATCCAGCCACCATATTTTTTTTGCTTTTAAATTTTTAGGAGATGGTTCACGTTCGAAGACCAGCCCAGAAATCTAGGGTTTGTCTTCGAAGATGAACCCAGACGAATTCAGATTTCTGGGGTTCGTCTTCGCTTCGTTAACGAACCTTTAGGGTTCATTGTGCTGGAGATCCAAATTTTTATTTTTATTTTTTTTATCTTGGTGGAGATTGGATCTCCAAATTCGATGTACGGTGGAGATCCAATCACAATTTTTTTTTAAAAAAAAATTAAAATAATAATATATTTTTAAAAAAAATCTCCATCATCCATTTCAGGTGAGTTGAACGGTGGAGATCTAACCTTATTTTTCTTTTTTTATTTAAGAATTTTAAATATTATTTTAGGGGTATTTTGGTCTTTTTAATGGGTAAATTTGGTCAACCGTTAAATCTAACGAAATTTGACTAACAACAAAGGAAGTCTTTATCAATAAACCATAAAGTTGACTCCGCTTGTAGTTGACAAAACCTCAGGGGAGGTCGTGTAATTAGATCTAAATTAAAATTATTTAAAATAAATATAAAACTAAATATATTTATATTAAATATTTTAAAATTAAGTATAAATAAAATATATTACATTAATTAATTAAATATTAAAAATATAAAAAAAAAACTTAAAATGATATAAAAGTATCGGACTATCAAGATCCGTATTTTATTTGATGTAATATGAAATTGAACAAAATATAATTATGACATATGTTTATATGGTGTGAAATTGATAAATATAAAATTATATTGAATTAGTTTTTTAAAAAAATTAAAAGATTTAAATTAAAAAAAATTACTTTTTAAATAAAATAAATATTTAAATATCATAAATAATTTTATTTTTTATTGATATTAAAAATATTATTTTTATATTAAATATTAAATATTTATATAAATTTAATTTTTTTTAAAAACGTATAAAAAAAAAAAAAGCATGCAACAAATTCCAGGCCCGACTCAATAATCCCCCCTGGGCTGCACTAAATTTGTGCAAGAGATTGGAGAAATCTAATCTTATGCACAAAACAAACATAGAACAGGACTGTCCAATCCTGTGTAACAAACAGACCATTATAGTATGATATCTAATGGCATTGTAAGGTGTAAGTGGGGGATTGTTAGATTTAATGCTCAAGACAAATAAGAAATTATTTTTGTTAATTTCCAACATTAAATTAGTTATTATTTATTGTAAGCCTTAGTCCATATGTTGGCCTTTTCATTTAATTTTGGTGTATGATGTGTTCACATAAAGTCAGATCAAAATCAAGTGTTTCTTGCAAGGTATTAAATGGTTCACAGTCAAGTATCAACGATGAAATAGGTGTTTCGTTGTAGAATATAGAAATACATTAAATTCCTAAATTGGTGAAATGACTTTTCTAGATCATTAGAGTATTAGGTAGCTTTGGAGTTAATGTGTAGATACATTTCAAGATAAACGTGTCGAAATGGACCATAAATGTGAAAATCGTCGGTATAAAATTATTGTCACACAAATAAGAAGTAGCATACTAGTTAAGGGATAACATATTCTAAGAGGGTGGTACTCGTATTGGTTAATTAGTTAATTCGATTTACTAACGAGTGAAACTTATTTACAGTCAATATCTCAGTACATTGGTCAACTCAGTGTACGTATGAAAAAGTTTCTCTATTGGCTAAAAACGTTTTTTTAATTCAAAATTTTTTTTCAAGTTTATTCATATCTTTTGGTTGCCACTTCATTAGAGTTTTAAAATAATAATAAAAAGTTATTTTACATTTATTAAGATAAACTCTAATGAAGTGGCAATCAAAAGATATGAATAAACTTGAAAAAAAATTTTGAATTAAAAAAAATAATAATAAAAAGTTATTTTACATTTATTAAGATAAACTCAAATTTTAAGCTTTTCTAACAAGCTTATTTTGAGCTTTTTTAATTTTTTTTTAAAATATCAAAAATATCTTCATGATATTTTATTATTACATTACACTTTTTATAAATAAAAAACTTAGTAAACTTATTTAATCCCGATTCTTATACGTCCTCTTTAATAAATTAACTTATATAAAAGCTTTTTAAAAATTAAACAATTAAAATAATTAAAAAAACTTTTTTAATTGACAATCAAACAATTAACCACCTTTTTATTAAAAACTTTGCTCACAAAAGCTCTATTCTAAAAAATATACTATTAAAAGCTTTACTTAAAAAAGTTCTTTTTATACAAAGCCGCATTACACTTAATATTGAGAACGCACACACTAAAGAATTACAAGTCTTTTCAAATTGAGATACAGTCATCCCCTTTGGCAAATTGAGTGATGGATGCTCATGAATTTAAGTGCTTAGTTATTCTAGTTGGTATATTATAATATAATATTTATAGATATTTATTTTAGGAAAATTTGTTTATTCTAAATTATATGATATATTATAATGATCATCTTGTTGTAATTGAATTTAACTAAAGGAATAAAAGATTTAATGAGAAGCAAATGACAATACTCATCTTCTTTCTAATTAATATTAATTATTTTAAAAACTACAATAATAGCAAATTGACTCTGTGACCAGGAACATGTATTATTTGAATATTATTGCTGTAATTTGTGTAATTATGAGAGGGTAGTTTCATAAAGAAATGTTTAAAAATCATTAACTTAGTTTTAATCAAACAAAATTAATTTCCAACTTATATTTTTTCGAGATAATTTCATACTTTTTCAGTTTTTTAAACAACTTAAAAAACAAACAAAATATCTTAGGCCCCGTTTGGAATTGATTTCGAAAAAGTTAAAATAAGTTATTGTAGGGCCACCAAAATGAGTTCACGGGTTGGATTGGACTCAACCTGACCTGACACGCACTCGTATATATCCAACCCGACACAAAACGTTTATTTAAATGGATCAGTCCCCTCAACCTCAACATGACCCATTTATTTAAACAGATTATACAGATTAACCCTTCTAATCCATTTATATATAATTTATTTATTTCTAGACTGCAAAAAAATATAATTTATTTATATACTATTATGTAAAATTATAATAATATCCCTAATAATTTTAACATTACAATTTTCTCCTCCTAGACGTGTTACATAGGTCAACAGCAACTCATTTAACTAAACTCAACAAAGGGTTACACGAATTGACCCGATTACCAATCCGAACCGATTAGGTCGAACACGTTTATCTACATTGGGACCCATATTGCCAACCCTAGTTTATTTATTAGTTTTTAATATAAAATAGGGAAAGTATAAAAAATACCTATCCATCATAGTAAACATTATTTTTTACTACATCCATTAATTTTTTTCTTCATAACCAATTATGTAATTAAAAATCATGTATAGGCCACACATATAAAAAATGAAATCAAGAGAGAGAAATTGAATAGAGAAGAAAAGAAAGAAAGAAGAAAAAAAGAAGAAGAAAGGGAAGAAAGAAGAAGATGACCTGCGGGCCTTAATGTTAATGGACGGCTAAGAAGGAAGAAAAAATAGAAATGAGAAGAAAAAATATAAAGACACAAAATGATATATCCATTTTCTATGTTTTTTATATGAGCACATTTGTCACACTTGTTGATTTTAAATTCATTTGCCATCATAGTATTATCAAATTTCTCATGCCATTGTTTTGGTGCTTGCCTTAAACCGTATAAAGACTTCACCAATTTACAGACTTTTCTTTCCTTTTCTAGAGCCAAAAAAAACCCTCGAGTTTTTCCATGTAGAATTCTTCATCTAAATCTTCATTTAGGAAGGTTGTTTTCACATCCATTTGATGTATTTTAAGATTTCACAAAACTACAATTTTTATTATCATCCTTATGAAAGTTATTTTTGTCACAGGAAAATATGTATCAAAGTAATCTAGGCGTTCTCGTTGTCTGTAACCTTTGATTACAAGTCTGGCCTTATACTTATCTATTGATCCATCTGGTTTCATTTTCTTTTTGAAAATTCATTTGTATCTTAGAGATTTACAACCTGGAGGAAGATCCACTAGTTCTAAAGTGTGATTTTGAAGGATGGAACCAATTTCGCTCTTAATGGTCTCTTTCCACATAGGTCTTTCTATAGAGCTTACAACTTCTTAAAGATTTAAGGTTCACCTTCTAGCAAATAGGTCAGAAAATTTGGATCGAAAAATTTTTCTATCCTAGCTTTTTTGCTATTTCTAGGTTCATCCTCAACCTCGTGTTCTTTTTCTTGAACTTGTTCTTGTAAGCCTCACTCTCCTCAATTGGAGTCTCTAGTGTTCGTTTAAATGAACTCGATTCTTCTTTAGATCTATACGGAAATACATGTTCAAAGAACGATACATATCTAGATTCCATTCTTGTGTTTTTGTGTATGTTTGGGATTTCAGACTCATACACAAGGAACTGATACGCACTATTATTATGTGCATAACCAATGAAAACACAATCAACTGATTTCTGACCAATCTTTACATTCTTTGGTGTAGTTATGACCATTTTAGCAAGACACCCTATATTTGGAGGTATTTGCAGGAAGACTTTCTTCCTTTCCATAATTCATATGAAGTTTTGTGCTGTTTCTTTCGTGGTACCTTATTTAAAAGATAATTGCCAGATAAAATAGCATCTCCCCACATGTTCTAAGACAACTCAAAACTTATCAGCATTGCATTCATCATTTCTTTCAAGATGCGATTTTTACATTCAGCAATACCATTTTGTTGAGGCAAATAAGGTGCCGTGGTTTGATGTATAAATCCGTGTTTTGCATAGAATTTACCAAATGGTACTTTATACTTAGCACCTTGATCACTCCTTAACGATTTATTCTTTTTGTTGAGTTGATTCTCAATTTCATTCTTATGGTGAATAAAATTTTCTATTATTTTATCCTTGCTTTAGCAAATGCACATAGTAATATTTCATGCTATCATCAACAAAAATAATAAAATACTTATTGTTACCTCTTGTTTGTACAGATTTTAAATCACACACATTACTATGAATTAAATCGAGAGGTTCCGTGTTGCTTTCAATTGTTTGAAATGATGACCAAGTCATTTTTGCCTTTACACAAATTTCACACTTGTGTTTGGAATCAATATTAAATGTAGGTATATAATTTAAGTTAATTAATCTCCGTAGAGTATCATAATTAACGTGTTCTAGTCTATCATACCACAAATTGGAAGATTCAAGCAAATAAGTAAAAGAATTATTTTTACTATTTTTCAAACGCTTGATAGCGGTTACATGCTTAAAAAGCCCCTCAGTTACATAACCCCTCCCCATATACATTCCACTCTTAGACAAAACAACATTGTCTAACTCAAATACCATCTTGAAGCCATGTTGATTCAACAGTAAATCGGACACCAAGTTCTTACAAATTTCAGACACGTATAATACGCTGTTCAAAATCAGCTCCTTCCGAGAAGTCATCTTCAAAACCACTTTTCCTTAGCCTTTGATCTCAGGTGTCACCGAGTTCCCTATGAATAGCTTCTCCCCATTCTCTATTGGTTTGAAGGATGAGAATAATGCATTATCTGAGCATATGTGGCTAGTGGCACCGGTGTCAATCCACCATCCTTCGGGTTGGACTCGACCAAGTTCACTTCAGAGACCACCGCAAAGAGAATGATATCAAAAACATCATTGGAGATTTCCTCCATTATACTAGCCTCATTGTTATTCTTATTCTTTGGCAATCTGCACTCAAAATATTTCTGATCCATCTTGTCACAATTGAAGCACCTCCACTGAACCTTCTGTTTCTTGAAGCTTCTTCTTTTTGGTCCCAACTTGGACCTTTTGCCAAACTTGTTTGATTTGAACTTGGAATTCTTACCAAGCTCCACAACATTAGTCTTCGCCTCAAGCTGACTTGACCTCTTCTTCTTAGACTTCTTACTGTCTTCTTCAATTCGAAGTCCGATAGTCAACTCTTCAAGGTTTATCTCCTTTTGCTTATGCTTAAGGTAGTTCTTGAAGTCCTTCCATGCAAGAGGTAGCTTCTCCGTCGCAGCAGCTACTTGGAAGGTTTCACTTAGGACCATCCCCTCAGAGTGAATCTCATGTAAAATCACCTAGAGCTATTGCACTTGACTGATAACAGTTTTTGAATCCACCATTTTATAATCCAGGAAGCAGCCGACAACAAATTTCTTGGCCCCAGCATCCTCGGTCTAAGGATTCTCACAACCCATTGACTATTTTCTTCATAGTATACACATTGCAAAGCAAATCCGACAGTCTATTTATGATATAATTACGATATAGGAAGTTAGAATGCTTCCAAGCATCAATGGCAGTCAAGATTTACACATTTAGCTCGTCACCGTTCGACTTTGGAGCCTCCTCAGTCAAGAATCTCGTAAGATTCAGAGTGATCAATAAAGAGCATCTTCCGTTACCATCTCTTAAAATTCAGTCAACTGAATTTCTCCAGTTTCTCCATATAATTCATTGGAACCGAAACCGGTATTCCTGAATTCATCATAGAGACCGAAACCGGAGTTACTAGGGTGGTCATTTGAGGCACACTTAGGTTTTCCCCAGTCTTGGCAGCAGATGTTAATTCAGAAGCCATTTCTTTAAACAAAATAATAGTTTTAGCAAACTATCCCAACACACCTAATTATCAGTGATGAAGAAATCGATTTTAAGCGGCTCGTAAACGGCGGCAAGGCGCTAGGTGGTGCCTCGCCGCCGCGATTTGGTCCAAAGCGAGCCATTAAGCGGCCGGCCATCATCGACAAAGGAAGATGATGAAGAAAAACGGTTGTCGCGACTGAGAAAGAAAAAAAGAAGAAAGAAGAAAAAAACCAGACGCTGCCGCCACGGAGGAAGAAGAAGAAAGGAAGAAAAAGAAGGAAAAAAAAAATTAGCCCTAACCCCAAACGACACCATTTGGGGTTGAAATATTTTTTAAAATCCCACCCCAAATGGCACCGTTTGGCGTATAATTTGTCTTTTAAAAAAATCCCACCCCCAAACGATGCCATTTTGGAGGTGGTTTTTATTTTCATCCCTTCTTCCCCTGATTGCAGCAACCTTTTCTTCTCTCTGCATTTTTTCCACCCAAAACCAGCACCGAGTTCTTCTCCACTTATTCTTCTTCATTTCTTCTCCGTATGCCATCCCGCTGTCATCACCTCTGGTTTCATTTCCGCTGTCGCCGCCTCTGGTTTCATTTCCGCCGTGAACTCACTAGTTTTACTACTTTCCTACTTTCCTCCACCGTAAACTCACTAGTTTTATTGTTTTATTATTTTATGAGCTTATGAACTTACTAGTTAGAGTTACAAATTTATTTCCTTACTTTATGTTTGTGTTTTAATTTACTACTTTATGAACATATTATGTTTATTATGTTTATTATTTTGTTTGAATTTAGTTTCAACTTAGAATTTGATTGACTTTGGTATTTTGGTTGGAAATTTATTGATTTGGTTAGATTTTACTTGAAATTTATTAATTTATATTTATTTTTAACTTGGAAATTACTCCGATCTGCCTCCGGCCGACCTCTAGCCGGACAACCGGCCGACTTCCGGTAAACCGCTTAATCCCCGCTTAATTTTCTAGGCGCTAGGTGATGGGTCGCCGCCCGACTAGCGCCTAGCGCTTTCTGCAACCTTACTAATTATATATCAAATGCAATGATATATATATATATATATATATATATATATATATATATATAGATAGAGAGAGAGAGAGAGAGAGAGAGAGAGAGAGAGAGAGAGAGAGAGAGAGAGAGAGAGAGAGAGAGATTGATATTTGTCCAAATTAGTTATCAATTGTATCCAGAGGTAAAATTTTTCAAATCCAATTTCCGCCAATTATAAATAAAATCAAAGTCTTCTGTGTCTTTTTTTTCCCCGATCTATCCAGATACAGTAAGTAATATGTTTTTTTTTTCTTTCTTTTTCTTCTTCCCTGGTCTGTCCTAAAACTGTCCAATATGAATGAAAACCAGATCAAACCAGAATGATTTTCAATTTTCTCAAGTTTAGAACTTGCTTAATACCAAACCCAGAATCCAAAAGATTTGAAATCAAAAAACCAAAACCAAAACCAAAACCAAAAGGAATCAGTTTATAAAAGACTGATTATCAACACATGCAAACTATAGAAAACCAAATTGTTAAGATCAAATAAACCTGCTCAAACACAAGAAATTTGAAAAATATATCCAGTGTTCTCAAAACAAAGAACTGGAAAACCCATAAAAGTAAATCGTTTTTTTTTTCTTTCAAAACAGTTTCATCGAAACCAATAAAGCGGAAGTAAAAAATTTTAAATGAGTTTGTAACTGAAAATAGTAAATGCACAAACCAAATTTTTTTTTTGCTTTCTTTTTTGTTCAGACACTATTTGAACCTGCCCAGAAACGGTTAAGACTAAGAGAAACAATCTGCTGATATGGGTCATGGGTGTAAGCCCATAGTCCAAACTAGTGCGACATGCTCACACACAAGTTTCTCAGCCCGAGGTCCATGAGTTGCACCCACCCTAGGTGTGAGAGAGCTTTCTTGCAACACTTATTTGACATTTACACATTTGTCAAGTATTTATAAGCACAAATATATTTAATATTCTTTTAATGTGAGATTGACTTATTTTGTAACAATTTTTTCAATTTATTGGGTGTACTTGGAGTTTATCTGACTCTATTTTTCTATAATTTGCTTTATTTTGCCTTTTTGGGGGTTTGTCCCTTTTGCTGTTGTTTTGTAGAGTTGCTTTGTTTGTGGCTATGTGGAGTTTGTCCTTAGCCTTTCTGTTGCTTTGTTGTTTTATGGTTCGGTTGGTAGGGGGTCTGTCCTTTTGTTTTGTTTCTTTTGTTAATATACTTATATTATCCAAAAAATATATATATCATTTCGATCTCCACACAAAGGAGAATATAAATCTAACTTGACCAATTATTTTTATGATAATGAACATACTTGAATTTAAACTTCCAAAAGTCTATTCAAAATGCAGTTACCCAGCATATATTTAAATATCATTAAATTGTTTTCACATGAACTAGCTGATGTTTGAAATAACAGCCTCAACAGGCTAAATGGCCTCAACAGGCTAAATGCTCTTTGTGGTAATTTTTGATCTTTCATGTTTGTACTGAGATATCAACTGTTCTCTTGCAAGCTTTCTGGGTACTCGCAATTCATAACCATTATTCAGGCATTTTGCTCAAGGAAGTACTTGGGCATCTCTTCCTTGGAATGAATTATTTCTTGTATTTGATTCTTCCACGTAATTTTGTCCAGAACAGAAGGACAAAAATTTCAGTGATCATACTCAACATAATAAGGATGGTGAACATCCTGGGCATATCAGCCACTCTGTTTCATCAACATTGGTTAACACATTTTTCAGTGATGTAATGAGAGGATTGTTTGTTAGACAAATTATATAGGAAGGAAGCTGTGCTAAAATAATCATTCTTAACATAAGAGAACAACTTTTATAAACTTGTTACCTTCGACATAACACAATACTGTTGTTATTTTCGCAAAATGTTATTTCACCAAATAAAATAGTTTGAATCATATAATGTTGCGATAAAATATTGACTACTTATACGAGTTTCTACTCGAATGTTAATACAAAATAACATGTTTTTATGTGCAAAAAATAACTGTTCGCATTTAATTCCTCCTCAGATTTTTCAAGCCCCGAGTGACATTGACCCATTTCCTTGATTATTTTAGACATCTTAACTAATATGAAGTAAAGAGAAAAACAATACTTCTATTTAAAAGAAAAAAAAAATATTATTTGAGTTTCAGATTTTAATTTAAAAAAATTTTCAGGACTATTTTATATTTAAATAAAAAAATAACTATTACTAAGATTTTGTGAGGATTGAGCAGCCCGAATGTGTACTTCAATAATTCAGTGTCTAATTTGTCTGTATATGTAAACCAAGTTACTAAAGACAGATCCAGTGACCGTTTAAATTTGAATTCAAACCACCGAAGCTAACCTAACAGCCTGTGCAATTTTAACCAATGACAGCCCTCTTAAATTTCTAAAAACTAAGCCTCCGACTCCTAAGTGGCATATTTTCATTGGATGTTGTAAAGTGCAACAAACGCATCACGAACACTGAGGACAAGTACAATGGGCCCCACACACGCTCCCTAACGTTAATCGAGCAGGATCAACGGTCAGGATCGATCAAGAATTCAAATCCATCCTCTTCCCCGCCCTCAAAAGCAATTTATTAAATAAAATAATAAATACCAAAAAATAAACATATAAACGAAGAAAAACCTGAAAAGAACATCAATTCAAAATCTCTGCATAAAGACACTCTCTCTCTCCCTCTCTCTTTGTTCTTTAAAGAGTTTCTTTTTTGTTTAAGAACACAACTGCGAACTGGGTTTTCATAATACAATGTCGACGCAAAACCGGCGTTCTTCTTTTTCGTCGTCGACCACGTCGTCTTTAGCCAAAAGACATGCCTCCTCCTCGGAGAACACCAGCAAGTTCACGGCGGTACCACCGCATTTGACCAAGAAGCGACCACCCCTCACTAACATTACTAATCAAAGGAATTTGTCTCAAAATGGTTCAAGAAGCTCGCTTTCCTCCTCTAATTTGGTGGGTATTTACTTAATTATTATTATTATTTTTTATGAGAAAATGAATGGCAAAATAAGGAAGAAGTAGGTTTTCTTTTCCTTCTTTGGTGGGGTTTTTTGATTCTGAAACAAATATATTTTTTTTTCAGTTTGTGGGTATTATGGAAGTATGTGTTTGAGAACGACTGTTTTGCTTTGCTTTTCCTGTACTGCATTGTTTTATATTTTGACCTGTTTGTCTGGCAAGAAAATGGAAAGAAAGGAAAAGAAAATGAATGAAGAAAAGAGTATAAACGTGTGTGTTGAAGTTAGGTAAATATGAAAGGTAATAACATCATTATTCTGATCAGCCTAGATATGGAAGGTAATATCTTTCTAACAATTATTCAAGAGAAAAATCAGGAAACAATCCAAGATTACTCGCCTTTAATTTTGTAATTTTGCAATATTATCAAATTTGGGATTTATTATGGTAAATGAAAACAAAACCCTGGGTTGTATAAACCCATGCTTCAACCTATATTTCTATTTTCCAGTAATTGAAATATTTTTCACCTGCAACTTCATAATTAGAATTGGTGTTATAATATTCTTAGGAAGTTAGTACCTCGCTATCATTATCTTTCGGGTTCAATGACTAAGATGTGAAAACAAATTGCAAAACAAGCGTGTCAATGATTACTTTAGAGGTTCATCTAGGTTTTAATGCAGAGGCCTCTTCAAGTAATGGAAGTGTAGAAAGACATTTTTATCAGCTTTCGTGTCCAACTGCCTTTCAACTAAACGCACTAACATGTTTCATTTTAGAGCTTGATTTACTAAATGTTGTTCTTGAAGGTACCATGCTCGATTAAAATTGCAAAGTCAAAGAAGGCACCTTCTGCCAGCAGTGGTACCACGGGCTTCTCTGGGAACGTTTTACCTGCATCATTACATGCAAAATCAAGCGCTGCTGTTCCTTCTAAAGTCACATCTTTACCAAGAAGTTATGAAATTGCCGTTAGTATTACCGCACTTCCTGTGCCTTGCAGTATGGATGTTTCTCCTAGTAAATCAGATGGTGATTCAGTTTCTATGGATGAGTCAATGTCTGCTTGTGATTCTTTTAAGAGCCCTGAAGTTGAATATATAGACAACATTGATATTCCCGCAATTGATTCTATCAATAGGAATACATTCAGAAATCTCCACATTTCAGATGATGCAGAAACAACAGGTACTGTGTTTGAATGGAAGTTCAGTTTTTCCTTTGCGGCATCGCTTCGCTTGAACTATAGTCATTAAACAGTGCCTCAGTTTATCCTAAATTTAAATTTCTTGGATTGAGAACTATCACACTTTATCTTTCTTAACTTCCTAATTTGATTGTCTATTAATTTGCTTGTAGGGAACATTTGCAGGAGAGATATACTTATGGAGATGGAAATGGAAGATAAAATTGTTAATGTTGATGACAATTACATGAATCCACAGCTTTGTGCAACCTATGCTTGTGATATCTACAAGCACTTGCGTGCATCTGAGGTTTTCCATCTTTATATCTTGATTTTAGTGTATATATTTTTCTATGGAAAATTTTTCTCCTTTTCTTTTCTTTAAATTTCTGCAATGATTTTTAGTTTCTACCCAATGAATTTAACTTTTATAAAGAAAGAATTTACTTCTCAATAATCACATATAGAGAGTTATACGTCAAAGTTATAATTCATTACAATGTATAGTTTGCCCTTTATTTAATTGAAAGGTTGAGATTGATATATAGACAGGCGAAATGGTAAGATTGTTATGCTTTCAATTTTGACCTAAAGTTTGCTAAAAAGAAAATTAATCATAGAGTAACATTTTCTGAATTCCTCTAGATAACGAAGGACAAATTATTTGATCATCCAACTATTTCATTGGTTTTTCTCTATCCCTTCATAATACTGCCTTGAAAAGTATTAACTTGTCGTGCCGTAACTGAAATTCTCTACCTAATAGGCTATACAGAATCCTGCTTCAATTTGCAAAAGGTTATATATGGCTACAGATTATATCAATTTAGTTGTTGACTGCCTGGGGATTAAATAATGTAGTTTACGTTGTGGGGCGATAACTTAATTGTTGGCTAACTTAATTGTTGGCTACAATAATCTGGAATTTTTCCTTGTAAATTTTGTTTATTAAGTTTTGTGAATTTGATTCCAAAGCCTATGTTCTTACTAATTTATTATTTCTTGCTATGTATTCTTCCTGTGGAATTTTAGTCAAGGAAAAGGCCTTCAACGGATTTCATGGAGAGAATTCAGAAAGACATAAATGCTAGCATGCGTGCAATACTGATTGATTGGCTTGTGGAGGTAGTTTAAGTCTTTTTATACTAGTATACATTGTCACCATGCTAACAGTGTGATTGTTTTTACCTTGTTAAGGCTGATTTTTTAATTCCAACTGCAGGTGGCTGAAGAGTACAGGCTTGTACCTGATACGTTGTATTTGACAGTAAACTACATAGACCGGTATCTTTCAGGGAATGCTATGAATAGGCAACGTCTACAATTGCTTGGTGTTGCCTGCATGATGATTGCATCGTAAGAAAACAGTATTTTAACTCCTGGTTTTTGTTTCTTCCCATACAAGACATCTCAATCTTAGTCATAAGACTTTTGTTTCCATGGATATAATATTAAACAGATAAATAACATAATTGCAGGAAATATGAAGAGATTTGTGCACCCCAGGTGGAAGAATTCTGTTACATAACTGATAATACGTATTTCAAGGAGGAGGTATTGGTTCAATGCTGCTTTTGAGCTTTGCATTTTTGTACCTTCCTCACCTTGTTGCTATTCTACCTAGCTACCCTGCATGTAATTATTAAGCATTCCAATGATTTCAGGTTCTGGAAATGGAATCTGCTGTTTTGAATTACTTGAAGTTTGAAATGACAGCACCTACAGCTAAGTGTTTCTTACGGTAAGCTTTTACCATATATTATTTTTGGTTATATATTTGTTATTCAATTACTCTACTCAGGGTTGTGATTTGTTTATCCATCCAAATATATGTAGGCGATTTGTTCGTGCTGCTCAAGGGATCAATGAGGTATCTGCTGACTTGAATTCTCATTATGTTTGTTTTAAATATCTCTAATATATGCAGAGTTTAAATAACAGCATTAGACATTACCAGGATAATTTCATTGACTCTAATGTAATAGGATGTAATAGTATCATCTTTTAGGCCAAGCAATAGTAGTTTTTCAATATTCATGTTCCTATTAGATGTATAAAACTAATAATTGCACATGCATAAACATAATTACATTAGTTGTGCTGTCTGTGGAAACGGCCAAGGGAACATAATAGTAGCCATCATATAGCCACTCCTGTCAGTAATCCTGCCTCCATATTTGTTACCATGTGACTGAACAAAGTTCTCATTTTTCTTTCTGCTGGTATTATGTGCTTTTTGCCAGGTTCCATCAATGCAGTTGGAGTGCTTAGCAAACTACCTCGCAGAATTATCTCTTCTTGAATACAGTATGGTCTGTTATGCTCCATCACTTATAGCTGCTTCTGCAATTTTCTTGGCAAAATACATGCTTCTCCCATCAAAGAGGCCTTGGGTATGGATCATAAGCATTTCTTGCTGAGAATGCTTCTTCTTCTTGTTGCTGAGATTTTGTATTACTTTTTGACAGAAGTGTAGTATGATAGATAGCCTGATCACGTGTTTTGGTGCAGAGTTCTACATTGCAGCATTACACACTTTACCAGCCTTCTGACTTGATTGGCTGTGTGAAAGATCTGCACCGCCTATGCAATAGCAGTAATAGTTCTACATTACCTGCAATCAGGGAAAAATACAGTCAACACAAGGTAATAAAAAAAAGTTCAATTAAATTGTCAGTTGACATATTGCAGAAGTTCACAATTTAATATCTTAAAATAATGCAATTTTTACTGAACTTTGTCTTTGATTTTATGCCAGTACAAATATGTAGCCAAGAAGTACTGTCCTCCATCAATACCACCAGAGTTCTTCCACAACAACAGCTACTAGACATTTGCACAACCGTTCCAATATCCTGTTGGATAGACTTTGAGGTCACTTGCCTGCTTTTTAGCATAGTTAGTTATCTAGACATGGATTTCGTTTGGTTCCCATTCTTCGTTGTATCATTCTTTTTTCCAGCAGTTTTCTGCTTTTCAATTGAAGTTTATGGTGAGTGTACTGTTAAGTCAAAATAACCTTCCAAAGATGAAAATCTTGTATGATATTCTTCTTTCTTGTTCAGTGCTTTTTAAGTCCACTTCAATTAATTCAATAAAACCGCTCTATAATCATGGTTTTGATTTTAAAATATACAAGCCAGACCGTATTAACTTAAAATTTTGATTTAAATTTGTGATTTGCATAGTTTTTTCCTTTGAATCCAACAGTGGAAAGGTTTCAAATAAGTTAGTTGTGGATATTCTTGAATTGAATAAAGTTAATGATAAATTTGATAGATATAGACTAGCGGGGTTGGGTTGAACCCAATCTAATTAAATATAAATCACAATATTGGATTGACTTGATTGGTTGGACTTTTAAGTTCAATAAAATTAATTTTATTTTATTATTTAAAATAATTTAAATTTAAATTTTGTTATATTTAATTTCAGATTCAAAATAATTTTTTACGGTGATATAATAATACATTTGGTTTAAATTTCTTAAAAATATCAAAATAAAAAACTTAACAATTTATCTAAACTTCTCATTAATTTTATATTTATAATCATTTTATCGAATACCTAAGAGTTAAACAATCTATTATTTATTTTAATTGATATAATAGTTAAAGTTTAGATACAATTATTAAACTTTTTTCTATCAAAATCTTAATGAAATAATAAATTAACTTACTATGAAAAATTAATTTAAAAAGGATAAGCCAAAACAATTGCATATTTCAATAAATATATTTTATATGTTATATATTTATGGTATAAAATGAAAAATATTAAAAAGTTATGTATATATATATATATATTCATTATTTACAATATTGTAAATGCATGAATATATATTTTAGATTTTTTTAAAAAAAATGAAATTTATAATAAAACCAATGAAAAATAATACAAACATTATTTATTTTATTTTAAATTACTATCCTGCTGTACAAGTGGCAAATGACAATACAAACATTAAAAGTAGAAGCGCAGTAGGAGGATCAAATATCGCTATGTTTGGGCGTTTCATTTAGCCAATGACAGTCCTCGAATGCACATTCCTCCTCCTTTGCCCACTCCACATCAACCGCCCTCAAATTCTTCGGACTCCAAGCAGGGGTCCCATCCTCGTATGAGTTATGTGTCAACCTCTTTAAATCTGAACCGTCCAATTTAATCGTGAATATTTCACCGTAAGGTTGGTAATGATGCGCGTTTGATATTGGCTCAGCCGAAATCCCACCATAATCTGAAGTAAACACTACAGTCTTCCCATCCGGACTAAATGACGGGTGGTTTGCCCGACCAGCTGACCCGCTTTCTACCAACTTCTTTAACCCTGTTCCATTTGGATGGATCATATATAACTCGAAGCTCCCCAAACCTGGGTTGTGTCGATCCGATGCAAATAAGATCCAATCACCATCGGGTGACCAGCTACACATTGTGTCCGACCAAGGACCCTTCGTTAATCTCTGGAGCCCAGCTCTCTCTCCCTCTATCGCATCCATTATGTACAAATTCTTATGACCCGTACGACCCGACCGGAAAACAACCCATTTCCCATCGGGTGAAACTGACGGAAATGCATTATTCTCACCATTTGTGGTCAACTTCTTAACACCGTTATTCTCAACGTTGATGGAGATTATATCAACCTCAGTACTTTCACTGGCAAAAGTGGGGCCCGTGCTGGTATACACAATCCCTTCATGAACCGGGTTCCACGCCGTGGAGAAAGCCGTTTCGCCGTAAACCTGTCTCCGGTTCGAACCGTCCCTGTTCACCACGTATACGCCCGGAAAATCAACGTATGCGATACGGTCACCCGCGGGTGAGAAAGAAGGAAATGAACCGTCCACTCTAAAAAGAGAGAGATCAGGTAACGGGCTTTGGAGGTTCTCAAGCAACAAGTGGGTGTTTTGGTCTTTTCGTTTGCTGTCACCTCTACACTTGTGGTACCCAACTCGGACTGAGTCGGGCGCGATAAACGGGTTAAAGTGGTGAGTATTGGGCGATACTAAACGAGTCAACTCTCTAAACTCGTTGTTGGCAAGGTCAAATAGCTCTATGTGGCGGTAACTGGAATTGGGTCTTCTCGTAGCAACTGCTATGAAGTTGTTGTTACCTGGTGAAGTAGCTGGAGTGAAAGCATGGAGACCTGGTGGTGTGACTCGTTGAATCGTCACTGTATCGGTAGAAATGGGTCCATTTTCGGGTAGAGTAGCTTTGTAAACACTGATCCAGTTGTCTTGGCTTCTTCTGTGGAAAAACAGAGTGGAATCGTCGAGCCAACAGGGCCAGCCTCCGTGTTCGACGATCTTGACTCGCTGAGTCCCATCACGAGTTAAGAATATATAGATATCAGTAGTTAGTTCTTCGACTTCACCATCCCATCCATTGATTCCATAAGAAGCGACGGCCGTGTAAACACCAGATGGAGAAACGGCAGGGCTAAAATCGGCAATTTGATAAGGGGTGAGTCTCCGAGTGAAGCCAGTGGTCAACTGAGTGGAGTAGACAGCAGACCAACTGCTCCTGGGCTGACCCGGGTCCTCATGAGTGGAAACGTAGATTAAATAATCAGCAGTCAAGGTGGGCTTATCTTTCATGGAAATGAGGGTATTGTGATGGTGGAGGAGAGGTCGTTGAAGACGAAGTTGAAGAGGTGATGAAGTAGATGGATAATAAAGAGCATCGTAGTAAATATTGGAAGATCCATTTCTTTCAGTAACGTAGATGAGTTGCAGATCAGGAGTCTGAGTTTGATTAGAATTAAATAGAAAAGAAAGGAGAGAGGGAGATGGTGAAGGGAAGTGACCGTTGAAGTTAACAGAATAAGAGTCGGTGATACGAATCTCCTGGTCTTGAAATTGGGAGAGAGAGGTAGGGAGAGTAAAGATGTCAAAAGAGTAATCAGATCTGCCCAGGGTGGTGAAGATGATGCTGCTGTAACTCGAAGATTCAGATTCATAGTCCGCTGTAGCACATAATGAAACAAACACCAAATACACAACAACAGATTTCAAGAATGATAGCTGCTTCATCTTCATCTTCATCTTCATGGTTTTTCTGCTTCTTCAATAACTCTCGATTCCCTTAGATAGACCAACCATGGACGAGTTCACATCGTGGGTCCCAACTGTTTGATATTTTCAATACGTTGAGATCAATGAGTGAGGCATAATTATCACTAGGTCCTGTTTCTTTGTTTATCTACACCTGGCTATTCCTGCCATCCATATATTGGTTGCCTTCAACTTTCAAGTAATTGAAAGGATAAAACTTCAAAAAGTTTGGTATCAAGAATATTTTAACATTATAATTATAATTTTTTTTTATGTATTTACTGTAATTAATTTTATCAAAACTTTTATGACATTTTTACATTAATTAAAAAAAAAATTAAATTAATTACTTTTTTAAGAAAAATATAAACCATATAAATGATGTATTAAAATATCAAAATAAAATGAATAATAATCTTCTTACAAAAATAAAAAACGTGGAGACAAAAAGGAGATCCTCTCTCTTGTCTCTAGAAGAAGTGCCTTTTTTTTTTTTTTTGTGTGTGGTTAAAAGGAGGGTTTTAACAACCCAGAATAAAAGAGCACTCCCTTACGAAATTCCTGAACACTCTACTAGCTGTAATAGTTCCTAGATCCACATTCTTACTTCCATCCACATTAAACTTGACCCACCCTTCAATAGGAGGATCCCAAAGTATCTCCATATTGATCCTGTTAGCAATAGTTCTATTGTTCTTAATAGCAATTATCCACTCCTTCAAATACTTAGACACCACAAATTGGGGGTTTTAGGGATTACAAAGTCCTTATCAAAAGCATTCAAACACCTCTATTTCTAAATAAATCATAAGATAAAAGCAAAATACACATTAGAAGGCCCTAAATAATTAAGTTCCCTTTAATTCGATAGATTACCTAACAGCTATTGTTCCCAATCGCCTTTGAAACTGTCAGTACTAGTAATCCCAGGCCAACAATCTTTCTAAATTTTCACATAACATCTGCAGCTTCTAAAAAGGTGAGCCCAGTCTTCATAAGTCATTTGACAATGAGGACAATTAGAATTGTCACCTATGCCTATCTTTGCACATTAGAAAGAGTTTTACCATGCACTAGGATCCAGAGAAACATCTGAATCTTAGGAGGAATTTTAATCTTCCAGATACCTTTCCATTTCTAGCAAATAGAGTTCTCCCCAATAGTCACAGAATAAGCAGAACTAACAGTAAAATCACCATTAGAGGTAGGACCTCAGATGCACCTGTCAATGTTACTATAATACTTGCCTACATGGATACTTATATCCTTTGAAATATGGTAATAGGAAGCATATCACATAATTTTTGATAACTCTACCATTCCTCATAAAACAAATAGCTAACCTTATCTTGCAATTGATCCTCATCCAAAAAGATTAAAGCACGCTATTGCAGCACACTCACAAGCAGCACCTAGTTATCAACGCAAAAATTAATACTATTTCCATTTCCAACCCTCTATACCAGACTTTTAGCAATAGTTTTGAAGCCATGTTTGAGCCTTTTCCACACATAAGAACTCAAGCCCTTTTGGTATTAACATCCATAAGGGTGCGTTTGGTACGTGGACGGGACAGAACAGGGTGGGATGGGACAGGACATGACAGCTGTTCCATATTGTGTTTGGTATGTCTGGGACAGAACTGTGTATTGTACTGTTATGCGTTTGGTAAGGCTAAGACAGGACAGTACAAGATGTTTAAATGACCAGAGTACCCTTCTTGTTCTGTCTAATGTTTGTTACAACATATTAGTGATAAATGGGACAGGACAGAACAAAATTTGAATGTTTTTATTAAATAATTTTTATTAAATATAATCCATACCAAAAGAATATGGAATTCCATAAATAAAAATAGATGGATGGAGATTGTATTGAAAAGAAAATAAAAAAAAATGAATTTTTTATAAAATAACCAATTTAAAAAATTTAAATTTTGTATTTTGTATTTTTGTGTTCTTGGTGGATCTCCACACCAAGAACTCATAAACACAAAAAAAATATAATAATAATAATAATAATAAAATTTCAAAAGCATATATATATATATAATTTTATTATTCCTTCCATTTTTATTTTTTTGATTTTTTCTATGCTTTCTTCATTTTTGTTTTTCTGGGTTTGCTGCAAAAAAAATATCTTTTTTATTCTTAAAAACTTGATGTGGGTCTTGATGGGAGGATAGGAAGAGAGAGAGGATTGAGTAGAGAGAGAGAATAGAGGTGCAAGAGAGGAGATGAGAGGCGGATGAAAAAAAATTTATGTTTTTTTTTATATGTAATGGTTTATTTGTAATTTTTAAAATAAATAAGGGTATATCAGTCATTTTAGACCTTGTCCCATGTTATGCTACAGTTTGTCCTAGGGTCTAGCATGGGACAAGATTTTGGGTTTTTTGTCCCATGTTGTCCAACGCCCATGTCGCACCAAACATGGGACAGGAGCAACTTGTCCCATATTGTCCTGTCTTGTCTCATGTACCAAACGCACCCTAAAAGAACCAGCCTTGAGATACTTACTTTTAATCATATCACTCCAAAGATTCCCTTCTTTCTGCAATATGTTCCAGCCAGCCTTAGCAAGTAAGGTTTGGTTTAATTCTTTCATGCTCTTGATACCTAACCCACCTTCATATTTCAGCTAACAAACAACATTCTAGCTGATGAGATGCACCTTATTCTTGTTCCTAGACTGTCCCCATAAAAAATCCCTGTTGATCTTGTCAAGCTTGTAACAAACCTCCCTTGGAAGCTTAACAGTCTGCATAGCATACACCGGGATCGCAGAGGACACAACCTTAATTAACACAGCCTTAACAGCTAAAGATAATGTCCCACTCTTCCACGCTACTACTCTGTTTTGGGTTTTTTCAATGATCCCCTCGTAGGTGAATTTGTTAATCCTTCCATGCACCAATGACACCCCTAAATACATCCCCAAATCATCAGTTAAAGGGGCACCACAAATTGCAGCCAAGTCCTTCACCAGCATTTGATTAGTGTTTCTAGAGATAAAAATTCTAGACTTAGGATAATTGACCTGTTGACCCGAGCTATTACAGAAATCATCAATGCAGCTTTTCATGATAGAAGCTTGCTTAAGAGTAGCTTAGCCAAACAATATAAAATCATTAGTAAAGAAGAGATGGGATATTTGGGCCCCCATAGAAGCTCTAACAGGAATCAAAAGCTTAGTATCTAACTTCCTCATGATAATATGATAAAGTTTTTCCATGCAAAGCACAAAAATATAGGGTGAGAGAGGGTTACCTTGTCTAAGCCCACAATCATGATGGAAACTTTCAGAAACTTCCCCATTCACAATGATCTTGTAATTGACTCCAGAAATGCAGCTTATTATGAGCTTTCTGAGTTTAGCATCTATACCAACCTCCTTAAGGACCTTAGCAATGAAATCACAATTCATTCTATCATAAGCTTTAGAGAGGCCAATTTTCCAAATAAGGAAACCCTTATTCCTTTAGAAATTCTGAATTTATGGAGGACCTCTTGGGCAATCACAATATTATCATGAATATTTCTCCACGGGACAAAGGCAGTTTGAATATGGCTCACAAGAGCAGGCAAAAACTGCCTTAATTTAGAGGCAATAATTTTACTCACAATTTTATAAATAGTGTTGCATAAACTGATGGGTCTGAGTTGAATCATGTCCAAAGAGTTATGCACTTTTGGAATGAGAGAAATCAAGGTTTGATTAGTCTCTTCAGACATCTTACCCTCTCTGAAGCAACCCAAAACAAGTTTAAACAAATCATCTTTGCATAAGTCCTAACTTCTTTGAAAAAACAACGCTGGAAAGTCATCCGGATCCGGGGCCTTTAAACCACCAATACCATCTAGATTGGCCTTAACATCCTCAAGCCTCACTGTCCTCCCAAAGTTAGCTTTGTCAAGTTCATTTAACACAGGAAACATCCTGGGAATATCCTCATACAACATTTATTGCTACTGCTACTAGAAAACAAATTTTTAAAATAGAGCACAATTGTCTCCTTCATCAGGTTTTTATTCGTAGTCCAAATACCATTATTCATCTTGATGCCCTCTAATTTATTATGCCTTCTCCTAAAAAAAGGTAGAAAGATGGAAAAAACTTCGTATTTTTATCTCATTCTCTAAGCCAAGTGTTCCTTGACTTTTATAACCATAAAGTTTCTTCCTTTTCAATAATCTTATTGTATTCTTCCACCAAGAGAGCCTCAAGTTGAATTAAATACTTATCAAACTTAAAGCTCAACTTGTGTTGCACTCCTTGTATCCTAGCTAAAATTCTTCTTTTATTATGAAAAAGCCAACCAAGACAATCCATATTCCAAGCTTTTAGTCCCTCAGCAAGGTTATGCAGTTTAGCATTAATATTACCCTGATTGTTCCACAGCCCTCTAATAACCTCAACATACTTATCATGTTTCAACCACACAGCCTCGTATCTGAAGGCTTTTAGGCTCTTCTTAGGAATATGGATACTATTAGGGATAAGCAGAAAGGGGCATTGATCAGAATTAATTCTGGGGAGGTGCTTAACAAACCCATCCTCAAATTGTAACCTTCATTCCTTATAGCAAAGACCCCTATCAAGCCTAACCCAAATATCCTTCCCAAAACCCCTTTTATTAATCCAATTAAGCTGCTGACTCACAAAACCCATATCAATCATCTCATAACTTCTAATCCAGTCTCCAAAACTACTATTAGTAAAACCACTTCTACCTCCTACTTTTTCCACAGAACTAGTGATTTCATTAAAGTCCCCCAAGACGAACCAAGGACCCTCAAAGCATCTTCTAATAAGAGAAAGATACTTCTACAAGTGTTTCCTAAAATTCACACTAGGGCTGGCATACACAGTAGTGAAAATCCAAACCCCACAACCATTATCAACTAGAGCCGTGATGGTTTGGTCAGAACTAGCAAGAACTTGTAATCTGACTTTACTTGTAACGCCCCAAATTTTCCGTAATTATGAAAAGTATATTATTTTTATGGTGCATTTGGATGATAATGAGTCCAATTGAATATTGGTGAAGTCAATTTGGTAATGGAATAAGTATGGAATATTTTTGGAATAATTATTGAGATGGATTGTGATTATGAATAAATTTGTGCCATTGGAGAATTTTAAGAAGTTCAAGGGAGCAAATGGTAATTAAGAAGATATTTGTATATGTATGTGAGTATATGTGTGAGTGTTTACACACAATGAAAACTTACAAAAAAAAAAAAAGAATAATTGATTAGCACAGCAAAGACAACTAAGAGACAAGAAATGTGGTGTCAAAAATAAAACAAATGAAGACCAGAGAGTGAAATTGGCGAGAGAGAAGAAAGAAAGAGGAGAGATGGCGTGAGAGAGGAGAGAGAAAGAAGAGAGAGAAAGAAAAGAGAAGAAGAAGGAGAAGGAAATTGGCGTTGGTCCAGAAGAGTTTTGTATTCAGAATAGTATTTCAGGTTTGGTGGTATTTTTTTCGTATTTTTCAGATTTTTCAGAAATTTTCGGAATTGTTATATTATTTTAATTTATTTGGGATATATGGCTTATGATCTGTTGTTTGAAATTGATTTTGGGATAATTTGATATATATATTGTTTATAATAAATTAATTTCGAATATATATATATATATATATCTATTGTTATATATATATATATCTATTCTTGATAACACTGTTGATTAGCTATATATCTATATATATTGTTATATATATTATTTGTAATGATTTTGATTATATATATATTATGGTAATAAATTAATTGTGAATATATATATATATATATATTGTTACTGATTTGGATTATATGTATTTAAAATATTCTGGATTCGTAATATGGTTTACGAAAAAAATATTCCGAATTGATTTTCGATATTACGGATAATATTATTAAAATATATATGATTTTGCGATTTGTTTCGAAAAGTGATTCGGGGCATTTGGATTTACTATGGATTTATGAGATATAAATGTGATTTGAAGTGATTTCTGGATTCAGAAATCTTTTTGGAAATGAGTTTGTAATTTGTTTGTATATGTATTTTGATGCGATTCGAATTTCGAAAATCTGTATACTGATTTGGATATAATTTCAGAATGTAAATTGATGATTCTGTTCTGAACAATTATATGATTTTCGAAAAATGATTTGGCTCTGATATAAATAGACATAGATATGGATATAGGAGATTGACATGTCAATTGGGTTCTCTGAGTAGTACTACGCCTATTTGTTGATAGAGGTACCACCCCTTGCGGGTTGGGAAATTTGATCTGGGATACGCAGCGGGTCCTCCGTTGGTGTCCAACTCTGATATGTATATGGGATACGCAGCGGGTCCTCCGTTGGTATCCAACTCTGTTCTGTATAGCCCGTAATCCAGTCCAAAAAGTATGTTTAGTATATCAGGAGCCTGAAATGGAATTAAAAATGTGATATGATCTGTATATGATTTGAGATGAGAAATTATTTGATTTGGTATTATTATGTTTTCATAAGATATTTATTCTGATTTTCGATGGGTTTATTGATATTTGCTTCAATATGATATGTGTTTCAGTTTTCCGATGGATTTGTATATTCGAAATGTTATTTGATTTGAAACGTATTTTATATTGGGAAGTGATTTACGAATATTTGACTTGACTTGTTGTTAATGTGAATATATGCTTTGACTTGTATTTGCTTTGACTTGAGCCCCAAATTGATTCTTTATTTGTCAGTATATTGATTTAACTGGTATTACAGTGTAAGTGGAAATATAGTTGTCTGTACACCCACTAAGCTATATGCTTAGCGTGTTGAGTTTTCTCACACGCAGGTAAAAGAATGGTTGAAGGGGGGACAAGGATTAGAAAGAGTAGAATCTGCTGAGATAGTAATCAGAGTCACATCACTCCTGCATTTTTGGTAGCCCACTACATATTTGATGTTTTATATGTATTATATCGGCATGCATGGACAAGAATGTTTTTGTAAATATTTGAAATGGTGTTTGGTTTTTATGTATGTTTTGTAATATTTGGGCCCTTGGATTTTAATGTTTTTGAAGTTGAATATGTAATAGTATTTTGATATAATGTGTTTTGGTAAGTCACACTGGATATGGAATGGTGCGCAATTTGATTTAAGATTATAGAAGTGTGGATTTTATGAATTGTGAAAACAGATTTTGGAAAGTCAGAAAAACAGAGGAAACTCTGGCGAAATATTCAGAAAATCTTTTTGGACCATAATTTAAATATTTATTCGGATCATTACGTAAAGTTCCTGTTTTGAAATTTCTTTGTTTTCCGTATCCGGTAGCGCTCCTCGATTCGGTCCGAGCGGATTCGGGTCGGGGGGTGTTACATTACTACTATCCCAGAGTAACTAAAGATCCCTAGCAAAACCCTCAGCTTCGACTATAAAGTGATCAGTAAAGTTCAACTTCTTAATAATATTCTTAGCTTTAATGCCACTAACATGAGGTTCCAAAATATCAAAAATATTAAAACTATAAAGGGTTTTCATGTCTCTAACCGTTCTAGCAAAAAGTTTTTTACTCGCAGCCCTCACGTTCCAAACACAATACATAAAAAACTTAAAAGAGAACAGACTAGACAGAACCCTAGACTTGGGCTGCATCAAATGCCTTTTTAAGTGATGGGGCCACTTCTTCAAATTTATTGTAAGTAATTTGAGCCTTTTGAGTTGTTCTACTTTCATCTATAGGAGCTGGATTACTGTTATGAGGAACTAAGCTATCTGCAATATTATTATCTAAATGATTGTCTATGTGTTGCATACCCTTAAATGCCATAACGTCATAATGAAGTTGTTGTAAAGTTCCTGACTCCTCCATTTCCTGTCTGTCCCCTCATTTTGTAAAGGCTTATTATACAAAAGACTTTGGAATTTACTGTGAGATTTACCGCCACTATACTTGGCTTCATAATCTTCACAATTTTTTTTTTCCTTTAAGAACATTGCTTGTTTTAGAGAGCTAAGCTTTGCCCCTACCTCTTTTCCCATATTTGCAAGCTTCTGAACAGACTGTAGCACCTCTGCCAGATTTGCCACCTCTGCCAGCTCCATTAGTAATGTCAAACAGAGCATATACTTTTTTCTTCGCACCTGAGCAAACTGTAGTATCAGTTTCAGGCTCATCTACTAGAGCTTCCTCAAGGACATTAAATCTAGAGCCCTTGTTTTTAACAACCTTGCTACCGTTCTGTCTTCACCAACTTGTTTCATGTTACTATTTCCATTCCTAGTTTTAATTATAGGCCTTCCTTTAGCCATATTCCCAAAACTTCTAGTAGCTTTATCAGTTGGTCCACTAGCATTGCCATTACCAATATTTTTTCCAATAGTCAATTTTACCATAATGTCCAACGGGTCTGCTACTACTCCTATAGTTGCCTCCTATATTCCTGGTTCCATTTCCTTTGTGACCATTTTTGTTCCTGCCATAAGTAACTACCAACCACGGTCCATAAGGTTCCTTCTTCTTTTCAGATTTCTCCATAACAATATCAATCATAATATCTTCTTCACGGCAAATAGAAACACCATATTTGCAGCTCTCTCTACTATGACCATAGCGGCCACATTTGAAACAAACTAATACCCAAACTTTCATATTCCACCCTGATATGTCTATTTTCCACCTTTAGAGTTCCCACAAGAGGCTTCAAAATGTCTATTTCCACAACACTCTCGCAAAACGACCGCGAGCTTGAAGGGCCTCCTTTGACTATAACAATAACAATAAATGTATTTTATTTTAATAAATTATTATTGTATTTGTGTATTTATTAGAGGATATTTTTGAAAGAAAAGTGTTAAAATTCATGTCTATGATTCAGTTTAGAGGATATTTCCACCTTTTTTTTGTTCTATTTTATTTGGGTTATCGTGTCATGTTTCTTTAAACTCAAACATGATGCGTTTATTTTTTCTCAATCCGAACATGATCTGTTAAGCTTATCGTATCATAAGTTAAAATTCAAGCACGACCCATTAAATTAATGGGTTACCCGTTAATTTATAGATTTACCTATGTTGTGTGTAATTTTCAGTAATTGGAGGCTATGTTATAATATGAGAGATTGACTCTTAAAAATGCAATGGGCCAATAAATGATGGACCTAGCAAATAGCCCATGGCACCGAGGAATGTTTCACGCCCTGTTAAGGGTTTATCCTGGATAGCCCTTGGATACAACAGTGGGTGAGAATAAAAGCTCTTTGACCACAATAAATGTCCCTGCATGCATTTATTACCCATTAGATCAGCATTAATGACACTAGGTATGGTCTTGTCCGAATAAAGACTGCATGTATTTAATGCACCTGATAACCTTAATTACACACGCAACCTTAACTGAATCCCGTAATACGGCGTATTAATTACGTGATATCTCGGGCCATCTACCAGCCACTTGAGCTGTCAAGTCAAATCACGCTTCATGGACATCATCACCTAAGATTAAGGAAATAGACGGATGATGGATGATTGGTATGACAACTGACCACATCTGTGCAAGTGGAACAACAAAGGGAATTTAGGCATCTATGAATAGTCCCGAAAAAGGAAGAATGAGGTATGCTATTACTAATTCTTTGAACCCAAACTTCGTTATTTTGATAATTGATTCTACATTGCACCTCTACTGACTTGATCGTCGGAGTTTAATCATCGGCGTAAGTCCGACACTCCTCACTGATCTCTCTTTGTTTTCAGCAGTTATTCCCAAGCGACCTCAACCTTCGAGTTCTCACCGTCAACGAGAACTCTATTACAAAGATAATCAACCAAAATACCACTCAGTTATCTTACTTAGCACCTTTGACTATCGTTGACTACATAATTAGTGCAGAAAGGAGACTTGACCGGGACGAAGATCACGTCGTAACATAACCTTGCTGATCCATTTATAAAAACCTTGATGGCTGAAGTGTTTGAAAGTCACCTAGAAGGTCAAAGACTACGAGACATGTCTCACCTGCTTTTGTGCAAGTGGAAGATTGTTGGGGTTTATGCCTTAAAGACTTGTTATTGTAAATGTGAGCAAACATCAATAAAAGGATTTATTATTTATACATTTATATATTGTACGCGTAATATCCAAGATTGTAAAATGTAATATCAATTTGAGTATATAAAAGTCAGAGGATTCATTTTGAGACTTGCAATCTAAAGAGTCCGTATATAGCAAACAAAGCTGAGTACTTTGTTTGTGGTTGATCTACTGCTGCGGTTCATTCTGTAATATACAATTCTCTTATCCTAGACCACTAGTGTAGTTGACATGAGAATGGAAGCACCTTATATGATGAGATTATATAGGATTGGGTCATGATTTATATAAACCTCTCACCAAGATCCGTTAGTAGATGAGATTCATATATATATAAATATATAATGGCTATTGATGGGTGATCTTAATCCTGAGTGTCATATTAACTCCTTCAGGTTATGACAAATGTGGATTTGTATACTATAACAACCTTGAAAGAAGAGGAGAGGGGAGGGGGGGTTTGAATAGGTTTATCAATAAATATTGCGGAATTAAAAGTCATAAATCATTCAACACATAACACATGAGATTTTTAGCGTGAAAAGCTTAACAGGTCAAAAAATCACGGGACCAACTCGTAGGCCATTTAACACTTCCACACAAATTTCACTAGTTGGTATATTGTTTACAACTCGCATTGATTAACCACTCAATCATACGACTCTTCCTATAGCCTAATACTATCTACCTGAAAGCCTTTTACTAACAAACCCTATAGATGCTGCTCAGAGACTCCACGCTCTCCAAGTCTTAATATTCCTTTCGTATGGTCAAAAAAATAATAACCCTCAATTTATGAGATCAGATATATGTGCTCAATAAAATATGAACAAGCAAATAATACGCCTGATCAAAATATATTATGAATAAACTAAACAATTAAGCGCAGAAGCAAAGCATAATTAGCCTATATAAATAAACTCTTTCTTCTCTCACATAAACAAAATCATCGAAGCATCAAAATAACAAAGGCATGTGAGAGGAATAAAATAAGAACTATAGAGAGTATAATGAGCCTATCAAAAGAGACTTGAAAGAGCTGAAGAATTATGAATTATAAGTTCTTTATTTATAGGCAAACATTAGAAACCATAAACCCAATTGTAGTAGGACTTTAAAAGCTATTTAGGTTTTTCTAATTCAACAAGAAATGTAATTAATAATTTCCTATTAAAAAGATATTATCAATCGTAAAAATAAAAAGATTTATTTATTAGATGATTATCTTGCTTTTAAACTCAATAAAAACATTATTGATAGACAAGGAAACATTAAACACATATTGACAGACTTTAGGGGACTCAAAACACTCAAGACACCAACCTAATCCAATTTGGATTCGGCCAAACGTCTTAGGCATGTACACACACCATAGGCATGAGGCTACTGCCTGGCACGCATGCCAACGGCATGCAGCCACTCCTAAGGTGCAGCCTTGCTGCCTCATTTCCTCCGTTCAGCTTTTCCAGCTGCACTTGACTCCACTTTGAGCCAAGCGAACTCTAACCAAATGGCCTTGGACTTTTTTGTCCTTTATAACGTTGGAAGATATGGATATCTAGTTTCATTTTCAAAAAATCAAAAATCAATTGGATGTCTAGATAAAAAGTTATGCTCGTTCAAACACCCAAATGTCAGTTTTTCGAAAATACAAAATATATAAAATTAAATCTAAAACTAGACAAAACAAAAAAAATAAGACTCAAACACTTATAAAACATTAAAACCAACATGTTAGCACTCAAATGCAAATGCTTGAATATGTTATAAGTGTGTGTGTGAATCTTATCTGATCTCAAGAATTAAAGAGTATCGTTTCTTCGAAACTTACCTTATAGCACATTCTTAAGTCTTCTCAGAAGCTTTCTGTCTTCGCATGATTTCTTAGAATATTCATTAACCCAAATCATACTCTAAAAAAGCTAACTAAGAATTATATAAAAATCAGTTTGCTCACAGAATTATAGCCAACAAAATAATGACCTTACAGGTTAGATTATGGTTTTTGATTTACCATGAGTGAGATTGAATGTAGTTTTCTCGATCAATACCTCCATATTTTGGAGTTACAGTTTGGCTTGTAGCTATGAAAGTCTGAACACAATATCAAAATCCATTTCTTCTTGACTGAAGTAGATGAGTAGTTCTCTTAAGAGTTGATTCGGAGCTTAAACAATTATGAGCGCTTTCCTTATTTCGTAAGGAAGACTAGATTTAATTGTTTATTAGAAAATCCACGGTGCTTAAAGGAAAAGAAATAATTAGAGGGGTATAACGGATATTATGACCCAGCTCCAACTGTGAACTACTTGTGGAGGATCACACCATATTTAATTAGATTTCAGACTGTAAAACATATGAAGTTTCGAGAGTTCAGCTTTGGGTTTTTAGTAGAATAAGTCTGAACTTAATAATCGTGGTATATTAATTCAAAAGTTTTAATTAATATTTTTAAATATTATTAGAGGTCAAAACTGTAGGTCCAGTGAGTCCCCTTGATAGTCCTTATAGTTGTTACTAACGAGGTTCACAATAAATTAATTGGACAGTCCAATTAATAGTATTACGAAATTGATACGATTTATTAAAGAGAATTAATTAAATAATATGATTACTTAATTAATAATTTAATAATTAAATAAAATTATTAATTTAATTAATAACTGGAAGGTTATGATATCGAACCTTGACAAAGGGATTATTAAATAACTAGATTATTTAAAAGTCCCTTGAGGTCAATAGTTCGAATCTCTATGTGTGACCAAATAAAATAGAATTAAAAATTCTATTTGACTTGGTCAAAACCCTAAAGAGATAAAAAGAATATATAAGTGATATATTCTCATAACACACAAGCAAGCAATATTAGTTATCATACTTTTCAAGTAAGAAAAGAAAAACAAAACCCTAGGCAGCGTTAGGGTTCGACCAAGGCAAAAGAGAAAAGAAATTTTATTTAAAATTTTTCTTCTCCTCTCTCTTTTTGGGATGTGCGGTCGGCCAAGGAAGAAAGAGGTGGTCTTTCTCCCATTGCTTGTGATTCTCCTTTGTCTCTTCATCCGTGACGTGCCCACTCATAAGTTATCAGACTACAGATTATAGCTCGAAAGATCTAGCTATAACAAAAGGGATATATCAATAAAGAAACAAACACAGTAATCTTGTATTTTTTTTATATATTATTATATGTAAAATCGATTGTTTTGAAAAAGAGTTTTCAAAATATAAAAGAAAAATTTTAAAACTTCGTCTAAACCTCTGCTGCGCGATTTTCTTTTTTCCTAAAGAAGATGCTTTAATGTTGAGAGAAACGCATCAATCAAAGAGGAGGTCTAGAACGAGAAGCTCCTCGTAGCGGGATCCATCCGAGAGTCCCACTACGTGGTATTGGTAAAATAGAAGAACGGGAAATGGAGAATGTGCATAGACTTTACTTATCTCAATAAAGCATGTCCGAAAAACGGTTTCCCGCTACCTAAGATCGACCAGCTGGTAGATGACACTGCGAGTCACGACTTCTTAACTTCATGGATGCATATTCAGGGTAAAATCAAATAAAAATGCACCCACCAGATGAGGAGAAGACGACCTTTACAACTGACCAGGAGGTTGTACTGTTATACACCACCTATCAATGGTTGATTAACTGCATGTTCGCCAATATGAAAAAACAATGGAGGTGTATGTCAACAACATACTAACCAAGAGTTTAACAGCAGAAGAACATGCCCATAACCCAAGGGAAACTTTTGAAGTGTCGCGGCAATATGAAATGAAACTTAATCCAGATAAATGCGTCTTTGGAGTAGCTTCTGGTAAATTTTTGGATTTCTTAGTACACCAAAGAAAGATTGAAGAATATCCCGAGAAGATAGAAGCCCTCATCAAGATGAGACCGCCCCACATGCTCAAGGAATTCCAACGCCTCACCCGGTGTCTCACAGCGCTGAGCAGATTCATAGCAAAGTAAGGCGATAAAGAAGGGGAAAGGAGTGGAATGGAATGAAGAATGCGTGCATGCCTTTCAGCAACTGAAAACCTACCTCAAAACTACACCGGTACTTTCAAAACCTCTCGCTAATGAGACTTGATATTTATATCTCTCAGTAACTACAGCTGCGACAAGTTCTACTCTTGTCTGAGAGGAGGGAGGAATACAAAAGTCTATTTACTATGTTAGTAAAGCCCTAATTGCCATAGAAACAAGATATCCAGATGCAAAAAAGATGGCTTTGGCATTGATTGTGGCAGTAAGAAAGCTGCGACCATATTTCCAAGCACATAGTATCGAGGTATTCACCAACTATTCTTTGAAGCAAGTATTACAGAAACTAGAAGTTTCGAGGAGATTAACAAAATGGGCGATGGAGTTAAGCGAGTTCGACATAAGCTTAAAACTGAGAAATGCAATCAAGGGCAGCAGTCACCGGCTTCATTGCAGAATTCACAGAACCTTTGGTGGATGTGAGCACTCTTGTAAGCAAGAACCATGAACTACTAGCATACCCATAGAAGCTTCACGTGGATAGATCCTTTAGGCAGAGGTAGTGCTAACAATATTAGAACAAGATAAAGTAGAGTGTACCCTAAGATTTGACTTCAAAGCCACCAAGAATGAGGCGGAGTATGAAGCTCTCCTCATAGAGTTAAGGTTAGCCACGGCGCAGAAAAATTGACATCTTCAGTGACTTGCAGCTAGTGGTTAATCAAATCTGCAATGAATATCAAGCAAAAGAGGAAGAAATGATAGCTTATCTAGAGCAAATGATAGGTCAATAAATGTTCATATCTAAGACCCTTAATTCCTATGTTTATAGTTATGTTTTCTTGTAATATTTGTCATATTGAGTATTAATGTGTTTTGTAAGTATTTTTTAGATTATTATCCCTAAATAAGGTTTTGACCTTAAATAAAGAGCTTTGGAGGCTGAAATTGGATAATTGAAGATTTCGTGTGCAGATCTGTCATGTTCCGAAAGCCGCCATAAATTATATAAAACGAATTGGGCTGTGAGCAATATATTTCTGAAGAGTATCGAGCTTAACATGGGTACCTACCTTGCAAAGACTAGTGATCTCATGAGTTGCTTTGAAAGGTTTGAGATAGTGTTGATCCTGAGGGAAGAAAATCATAAAGCGGATACTATCGCCCAGCTGGCCTCGAATCCTTGTGGACTGCTCCCCAAAATGGTCTCACTTAAGGTAATCGTAATCCCAAGCATCAATGAGATGCAAGAGGTACACTGTGCAGACCTAGGGCCTTGTTGGATAAATCCAATCCATCAATTTCTGGCCACAAGGATATTGCCTCAGATGCTCGAGAAGTAAGGCGGTTAAGATGTCGCTCCATTAGATTTTTCTTAATCAATAGGACATTGTACAAGGAAGGATTCTTTTTGCCTTTCCTAAGGTGCTTACATTCGGAGGAAGCTGAGTATGTCTCGAGGGATATACACTAGGAGGATTGTAGAAGTCACTAGGGAGCTAGGTCACTAGCGTATAAAGCCCTACGACAGGGGTATTACTGGCTAATTATTCACAAGGATGAGAATGTGATAGCAAAATTCTATGACGCATGCCAAAGATTTGCTAAGGTCCCTAGTTGACCACAAGAAAAGATTAATACTTTAGCTCCCCTTGGCCCTTCACGCAATGGGGTATCGATACTATTAACCTTTTGCCAAAAGGAAAAAGGGGGATGAAGTATGCAATTGTGGCAATGGACTACTTCATCAAATGGCCCGAAGTGGAACCCTTAGCAAGAATCATTGAAGCTAAAAAAAACCAATTTTTGGAGGTCAATCATTTGCCGCTTTGAAATCCCTTAGGTGATCATAGCCGACATTGTCAAGTAGTTTGACAACGCAAAATTCAGAGACTTTTGCCAAAGTTATGGCATCGACAATTGCTAATCCTCGGTGTACCATCTGCAAGTGAATGGTCAAGTTGAAACAATAAACAAGATTATCAAAGTCTTATCAAAATAAGACTAGAAAAGAAGAAAAGGGCTTCGGTTATGAGCTCTCAAGTGTCCTCTGGATATATCATACCACCAATCGAACAGCTATGAGGGTAGTGGTGGCAAATAAATTCGAATTGTCCGATCCAATCCGGTTTGAATCCAAATTGGAGTACTAATCTGATCTGAAAAATTGGACAAAAAAAATCCGAATTCGATTTTCGGATATAGGAATATAAAATTATTGTGCGGATTCATATAAATTCGAATCCAAAAATTGTCTGAATTCAAAATCGGGTCCGAATCCAAATCCAAATCTGGTTCTAAATCGAATCCCTAAAAAAAATCAAAATTTAAAATCATATAAAAAAAATCTAAACTGAATAAAAGAATAAAAAAAATTATTTGAAGTGAAATGAAGTAAAGTGAAAGTTTAATGCTTTTGTGTAGTGAAAGTTTATTTTTGATTCAAATAAAAGTTTGAAAACAATTGTTTTGTGTGCAGGCAATAGGCATGTTGCATGAAGAGAATATAATTACATAGACAGCTGGTTGCTGGTTGCTGGTCACAGGGCAATAGGCAATAGTCAGCTGGTAGCGTGAAGTAACTAGTTACACATATCTCAGAGACTCAGACCACGGAGATCAGAGAACATAATTATATGAACATAACAATTTGAAATTTTTAAAAAAAATAATAAATAAATATTGCCATTCATAACGTTATAATTTCAAATTAAATAATAATTTTTTTCTTTATAAAACACCAATAGACAGACCAACTCCTATCTCCTACCCTCCCAACTTCTCATAATTATTCTCACACAATTACACCCACAATCTCAAACTGTCATACTAGTCTCAACTCTCAAGTTTTTTATTTCATCTCTTATACTGAACTTCTAAATTTTCATTGATATTTTTATTTTCTACTCTAAGTTGAAACTTAAAAGTTTTTTTTTCGTAATTTTCAACTCTTAATATTAACAATTTTATAATGGCCATTTTGATTTTAATACTTACAATAATTATGATGATGAGTTAGAAATGCATATGAATATTATGGATAGCGATCATATGTCTAATGATGTTATAGATACAATGGGTGGCAATACTACCAATGTGTCCAACGTCTCTCTATCCCTTCCGCAGTCCCAACCAATTACTACAAGCACTGCAGCCACTTCTTTGAGGTCACGTCAGGATGATGTGAACAATCTTCTTCGACAGATCGTCCCTTAAAAAGGGAAGGTCTACATAGTGGGTACATTGGATAAGATAGAACGTATCGTTGACGGGAAAACCAACCTCATTAGCTATATGTGTATACTATAAAAAAGAACTTTCACCTCTTTCATCTCAAGGTACTGGTCATCTCAAAGCTCATGCCAATAAATGTGTAGCTAATCAAGAGGGAAGTTACTACAACAAATACAATTGGTGGCAAATGAAAAAGGTGAAATGCACCACATTTCAGTATTCACAAGTTCGCATGCAGGAGGGCTTAGCTCAATATATTGCATGTGACGAATTACCTTTTACAACTGCCAAATGCAAGCATTTTGTAAAATTCATCCAGAGGTATGTTAATCATTCGTTTGATTCCATGAGTAGAAATATTTGCAAATCTAATATTATTAAATTATTTAAAGTTACAATTATAATTAATTCACAATTTTGGTAAATTTCAAGGAGTAGCTTCTATTACTTCCGATTTATAAACTACTATAATAAAGCTGGTTATATTCATGTAACCTCACATTATATCGATGAAAATTGGATGATGGAAAAAAGAATTATTGCTTTTCGCCGATTAAAATGTCCCCACAATGGAAAGGAAATTTTTTATTGCATTTTATGAACTTCTTCTTATAATACATAATCAAGATAAAATTTTAAGTATTATATTTGATAGTGCATCTGCCAATAATACTGCTATTAAATTGTTTTCTTGTACTCTAACTCCCCCAAGAGATAAATCTTTATTACACATGAGATGTGTATATCATATTTATAATTTGGTTGTATAAGATGGCTTAAAATTGATTTCTTTACAAGTTGAAAAGTTTAGAGCTGTCATTGAATGCATTGTATGTAGTCCATCTAGAATTGAGGAGTTTGCAGGGTATTACGCACGAGCTAGTAAAGCCCGAAAAACATTGGTTGGGTGATATGAAAGTAGTTGGAATTCTACGTATCTTATGTTACAATCATGTGTTAGTTATTAACATGTTATTAGCTCATTTTACAATATGTATGAAAATAATGAAATGATTATTGATGGTGATTAGAAAATAGCTTTTGAGATGATGGCGTTTTTAGAAACTTTTTATAAAGCTACTTTAACATGTTCTGCTGTTTATAAACCAACTTCAAATGAAGCTTTGAAATATATATGGTCAATTTTCGAATGTTTTCCAAATGCATAGGGACAATCCTTCTTTTACTAATATATGTCATGTTATGGAAGCAAAATTTCAAAAATATTAGGAGAACACTCAAATGATTTTTTTAGTTGCTGTAGTTCTTGATCCTCGGTATAATCTTACAGTGGTAAGAAATGTGATTGATAGTACTAAGGACAAATTGTAATGAACCTACCTGAGGTTTGTTACTTTACAGTCATAAACAACTTTATAAAAAATTGACAGCGAATCCCTCTGCCATTACCGTTGACCGTTAAAGATAATCGTTGACCGTTTTAAAAGTTTAGAAAGACCAAAATACCCATAATTAAAAAAGGATAAATTACAACGAACCTACTTGAGGATTGTCATTTAACAGCCGGAAATAACTTTATGAAAAATTGACAGCAAACCCTCTTGCCTTTACCGTTGACCATTAAAGATAATCATTTACCATTTTAAAAATTTAAAAAGACCAAAATACCCCTAATTAAAAAATTTAAAATTTTAAAAAAAAGGTGAATTGCACTAAGTTACCCTGAGCTTCTCTTATTTTTTTTTTAAAAATTAAAAGCACTAAAAAAAGTTAACGGATCTTCATTGTTCATCAATCTTGATGGACGATAAAGATCATATTAAAAAAATAACAATTATAAAAATTAAAAAATTAAAAAAAAATTAAAAAAGTAAAATCTCCATTGCTGGAGATTGGATCTATTGAATAATTCAAATTTTTTTGTTCTTGATAGAGATCCAATTTTCATATTGGATCTTCACCGTCCATCAATTCTGATGGACGGTTGAAATCCAATTTGAAGATTGGATCTCCATCCATCCAACCAAAATTTAGTTTTTATTTTTATAATTGTTATTTTTTTTAATATGATCTCTATGATCCATCAAGATTGATGAATAGTGGAGATCCATTAATTTTTTTTTTTATTGTTTTTAATTTTTAAAAAAACATTAAGAGAAACTTTAGTGCAATTCACCCTTCATTTTTTGAACTTTTAAACTGGTCAACGATTATCTTTAACGGTCAACGGTAACGACAGGGGGGTTTACTGTCAATTTTTCATAAAGTTATTTCCGACTGTAAAATGACAAACCTCAAGTAGGTTCGCTGTAATATGTCCTTTTTTAATTAGGGGTATTTTGGTCTTTTTAAACTTTTAAAATGGTCAACGGTTATCTTTACCGGTCAACGGTAACGGCATGTGAGTTCGCCGTCAATTTTCTATAAAGTTGTTTCTGGCTGTAAAATGGCAAACCTCAGGTAGATTCACCGTAATTTGTCCTAATATTAATGCAAATCTAAATACAAATCTTGAAGTTTAATTTCTAAAATTTGAAATTGATTAGCCAAAATATTTTTAGAATATTGTATATTTTTAGAATATTGTACAAAGTTTTATATGAACATTGAAGGTGAGTCGATAAATTCTTCTAATGTTCTTGAAGATGATAGTTAGGAGAAAAGCAGGTGGAACATCCACAATAGATTATACGGAGTTAGCAAAATATGTGGAAACTAGTTATAATTATTTTATGAACGAAATAGAATTGAAGAGTTTAGAAGATTTACAATGGTGGAGAACATATTAGAGTAGTTATTATGTGCTCTCTATCATGGCACGTGATCTAATAACCCCTCCGTAAACATGGCTAAGGTTAGGCATGAACTGGCAGGATCGAACCGAACCGTGCGATTCCTAACCGAAATCGGTCGGTCGGTTTCGGTTAGAAACTGGGAACTGCCTGATCCCGATTCTTGTTCCATCTTTTTTGGAACCTGAACCGCCGGTTCCCGCAGGCTGGAACCGTCAGTCCCAATTCGGTTCCAATTCCAAATTAAAAAAAATAAAATATATATATATATATAATCGTTGGGCCCTGGCCCCAACGGTTATATATGTGGCCTAACATTATTGTTAGGCCACATGTGACCAACGGTCACATTTGAAACCGTTTATTGGCCATTTTGTTTTTTTTTAGAATATCGACACCTAAATTATTTTTACTCGCAAAATCATGTTTTCTACACAAAACCAAAGATTATTTTTATTTATGATTTTCGTATGTGGGACAAAGGGATATATATACGAGCACATATAATTTCTAATCCCCTCCACAACAGATGTGTAATTTGGCTTCGGGTTATCCACTTTTAATTTTTTTTATTAGATTATATTAATTTTTCAATTAACTTTTTTTTTAAAAAAATTCGAAACAAGAACCGGAACCGTGTGGAATCGAATTTGGAACCATGGGGAATCGGAACTGAGAACCGATATGGAACCACCGGTTTTAAAATTGGAACGGGAACTGGTCCCCCTAGGTTTCAGTTTTCAGTTCCTCCTCCTAGGAGAATCGGAACCGGCGAAACCGGAACCGTGGCCATCTCTTCCCCTCCAATGTCCACATTTGCATCGAAATCTGCATTTAGTACAAGTGGTAGGACTATGACCGACCGAAGAAGCTGAATGGCTATAAATAATTTAGAAGTTGTGATGTACATTAGAGATTGGGAGGCTATAGAGGAAAGAGCACAAGATTGGCGAGCACTATTGGAGGCAGAGTTCAAAAACATGGATCTGTGAAACTATGACAACCACATTTGATATTTGAACTAAGATTCATATACTTCTTGATGAGTGGTGACAAACAATATTATTTGGATAAGTATTATGGGTTGCATGTAATGTTTGAGAAACACAAATAATTGGTAGCCTCGTTAGGATTTACTCTAACTATAGTGATGCAATTAAACCTCATTTAATTTTAGCTATTATTTTATAAAATTTATAATAAATAAGAATTTATTTTAAACTATGTCAAGTGGAGAAATTTTATTCAAAATTAATAATAAAATAAATAAATTAAATATTAATGTAATTTAATCTAAATCTACATCCGGTTCAAAATGCAAAATTATGTCTAGAAAAAAATCCAAAATTCGGTTCACAATTTAAAAATATCTAAATCCGATTCGAAATCTGAAAAAATAAATGCGATTCTGATTCGCAATATCCATTCGGATTGACTTTTAAAAAAAAATCCGATTTGGGTGTTCTCGAATAAGGTCCGATCCGAATCGGAAAATCTAAAAAATTCATATTCGGATAATTTGAATTCGATCCATTTGCTACCACTACAAGGGGGAAACCCCTTTCGCCCTGGTTTTTGGGATGGAAGCCATCGAGCCTGTAGAAGTGGGATTGCCTACCTTCCGAATTAAGCACCACAATAAGGCAGGAAATGCAAACAAGCTGAGAGCCAACCTTAACTTGTTATAGGAAAAGCATGAGCAAATTAAGGTACTGGTGGTCGCGTATCAAAGGCAGATTGCACGATATTACAACAAGAATGTGAAAACCAGAGGTTTCAAAGAAGGTGACTTGGTGCTCATGAAAGTAACCTTGAACACCATGGAAAAGAGCTTAAGAGTCCTTGTACCTAATAGGGAAGGGCCCTACCAAGTCAAACACATGCTAAAACTAAAGGCTTATAAGTTAGCTTACTTAGATAACCGGGTGATGAAGCATGTGTGGAATGCAGGCCAATTAAATACTACCCATAACCACGAGCTGCTTATTATTTGAATTCCAAGAAGTACCGCGAAGCACGATCATCATTATTTAAGTCTTACCAATTTTGTCACGCCTATTTGGGCTAGCAATGTCTTTTGCGACAATATAATCTTTGTGTACATGTATTCTCCCCGTGAAATGAAGGCTTGAAATAGTTCCAATGGTGCCATTTTTTTTTTTTTTGTAGAGCAAAAGTCTCCAAACAAACCCCAAGGAAACGTGCACTCGGCAAGCCCAACATTAAGGCCCGATGGCTAGGTTTATGACCTTACCGCATCAAATAAGAGCAAAAGTCTCTAAACAAACTCCAAGGCAAAATCTACCCGGGCAAGCGCAATGTCAATGAACCTTTAAGGCCCGATGACTAAGTTCATGATCTTGGCGCATCAAATAAGAGCAAAAGTCTCCGATCAAAAAGTCTTTAAACAAACCCTTAGGCAAAATGGAACTAGGTAAACCCAACGTCAATGAACCTTCAAGACCTAATGGCTAGATTCATAATCTTAGTGCATCAAATAAGAGCAAAAGTCTCTAAATAAACCCTGAGCCAAAATAGACCCGGGTAAGCCCAATGTTAATGAACCTTCAAGGCCCGATAGCTAGGTTCATGACCTTAGTGCATCAAATAAGAGCAAAAGTCTCTAAAAAATCTTGAGGCAAAATAGACCCAAGTCGACTCAATGCCAACAAACCACTATGGCTCAATGTCCAGTAGCAAATAAAATCACATTTAAAGTAAAATCAAAACTGGTTCAACAAAGACAATGCATAGCAAGCATCAAAAGAAAGTTGATCCATATTCACAATTTTGAAAAATAAAGATCAAATATACCAAGATAACAGTTCCAAAATGCTGAAAGATTACAGAAAACAAAGGTTTGACCAAATCAACATGCCCGGCGATCTAAGGATCAGTCGAAGGATCAACGCCTTCAACACCTTTCTAGTTCAGAGAAGCTGCAATAGCCATCTCATCTTCCTCTTGACTTTTATAAGAAGAAAAGCCAACATCATCCTCTGCCTAAGTCTTCTTTGTGCTAGAGGAACAACTCATTTATTCTTCAAAAGGTGCTCAATCTCATCCTTGTCGAAAGGGAAGGATATGAAGTCCAATCTAATCTTAGAATGATTGATGAAAACTTTATGCTGAGCCAACTTATACCCTTTGCTTGAAGCACTGCTAACCAAGGTCTCGAGATGAGAGCAGTAAGCCTTCAACACTGCAATCTCCTACTCTTTAAGGTCCAGATCCTTCCTAAAACTTGCAAACCATTGACCTCAGAGTGAGCACACGACAAAGAAATGATGTTCTTAGAATTCTCTTCAAGGGATTCGAGCGCAAGGCTGCGGAAATGGAATGCAGATATAGAACTATGACATCAAGGAATATATAAAAAAAAAGAAAAGAACATTCGCATGAGCATGCAACAAATTAATGCAAAAAAAAAAAAAAAAACAGCCCATCACCTTAGCAGCCGAATCTGAGATGATTGTTTTAGCGGCAAACTCCATAGGAGCTCAAACAAGCTCATTCAACTCATCCTTAGAGGAAGTTGAGGCTTTCCCCTTACTGGACCCAGTCTTAACAACAGAAATAATCCATTTGTTGCTTAGAGAAGCCTCCATAGATTTAATCTCGAAAAGAACAGCAACAAGGAGATGACCAAGGCTTCACAAGCTCGGAGTGAAAAGCCATAGCACGCATAGTTTCCTCCATCCAATCTTCGTTACCATCGAGTTCACCAAATTTCCTCTTCAACCCTGGAGTGGCCCATCTAATAGCTTTCTCTAAAAAGGAAAATATAACAACAAACAACATGTAACCACAAGAGGTCAAAACAAACTCAAGTGTTCGACAGATGACACCAAGAGCAGATCTTAAAATATATCTATGCATTCATAAAGAAGTAAGAATATGTATACTCAATTATGACCTTAATACATACTTGCGAGGGTAGAGGAATCCCCAAGGTCAGTCTTCCTCATTCTAGTAGGACTAAGAATGTTCCCTCTCGTTCCACTGGGTAACTCCGCCCTCTCGTTCCAAACCAAAACAGCTGCAAAGAAAAGGAAGAGGAAAATTAATAAAAGCCTCAATAGAAAGCTTTTACATATGTACGTATGTAATAAAAAAAGAAAAAAGAAAGATCACAAACAAGAAGACCTTCTTTATCCACCACCGAGAAAATACAACACTGTCGACCATGCATTTGGATCTCTGACATCCAATCACCAGAGGCTAGGAGCCACTTAAGGTGCCACTCTTTATCGTTATTGCTACTATAAAGCACAAAAGTCATGGCTGAATTTCAAGAACGAATGTAGTATAACACCTATTGTTCAGGGTTGGCATTGATATTAAAGAGGAATTTGAGCTCCTCAACCTAAGGGTTACCCCAACTTGCTCATACCACAAGAGATAACAGCCAGACACATATCTCCACAAATTGGGGCTAAGCTGAATATGAGCCATTCACAAGTCAGCAAGCAACCTTCAATAAAAAGGCTGAATGGGAAGCCTACGCCCAAACTCTAGAGACTAGTATGACACGGAAACTTCACCCTGGGAAGGTGCAAATGGTCCTCAATGATGGGAGGTATCCTCATCCCCACCGAGGATGAAATATGGAATTTTATCCTTAAAAGGTCAAGGTCTAATAGGTGAAAGTAGGGATTCACACCTTGAAAGAAAAACATCGACCTTAGGCATATTCATGCCACTAGATTCAACAGCTAGGAGTGGGTTGGACTTTCTTGCACTACGAGTTACTAGACGCCTAAGATGCTTTTTCTCCAAATGGTAAGCTTCTACCATGATCGGGAAAGGCCAATCCCCAACGTCACTCATTGTCGAGCCAACACCTAGGTTGGGGATATCATTTGACGCTAAAGTAGACTCGCTAAAGACCTTTTCCTTCGATCGAGAGTTGGAGTGTTGTTCCTCTTCGTACCAACCCAATTTAGGCTTAATCATATACTCCTCTCTAAACTCACTACCTGCAACCAACGAGTTTAGTTTGTCATAATCAAACTTTAAGAATCCGACAGAATTTTGAGAGGAAAAAGAAACTCGCCAATTGGTTCTCAACTTAAGGCTAAAATGGAAATCGAATGAAAAGGATACATACATTAGATAATGGCCACATAAGCTCGAGAAACGATCACAAAGAAGGAGCCCTGCTCGAAAACTCCTACTGTGACAAGTTTTCTTTTCCTTCATTGGCAATGGTGATCTGACCCAAAGAAGATGAGGCATTTAATGAAACCATTAAATGATATTAGGTAAGCCGCTCAAAAAAGAAAAAGAAAAAAAGGTTGACAAAAGTGGTCAATTGGGGACGACTCACGAGATGGTTATTTTCCATACAATTCAAATTTCAAAATAAGAAGATAAAGGTCAGGTGAGGAGATAAGATGGAAAATCACAAATGAAATTTTCCTATAAAATTTGACTTCAATGTACCATACAAGAAGCCAAGGGCTATTGTTTAAATAAAAATAATATAATAATATATAAAAGCTGATGGCCATGTATAAAAGCATCAAGATGGTGACAAATGACAAGATTGAAATGATGGAGGACAACAAAGCAAACACTGAAGGGATTTGACCTAGGTGACACTTTAGAGTCTTCAAGCCATTTCTTGGACCTAGGTGGTGGCCTTAGTAACATTTGATTAATGGCAACCCAATTCCCATAATGATCCTTTCGGTTGGTAAATCAACCCTATCGGGTGAAGCTGACATGTCCATAAATTGAATTTAATTTCCAAGTCCAGGAATGTCGAATTAATAATATAATCTGATAAGAACGAGGTCGATTCTCAAGGAAGAAGATTTAGAGCCTGCATAAACCAACACTAATATAGAAAATGCAAAAGAACAAGTAGGAAACAATGGATGAATATATTAAGGCAATTGATCAAATTAAAATATAAATGCTAAGGTTAGAGATTCTACTCTTAGTATATAGATAAAATTTTATTTAACTCTTTTTATTACTTAATTAGAATCCACACATAACAGAGGTTCCAATCGGAAATTAAGTCAATCTAAGCTCTTTTAATCATTTATGAAATTATATTTCTCTTCTTCTAATTAGATAACAATGACTAACCCACACTCTTATATTAAATGAGTTTAAGTACTCATTGTGCCAATTCACTACCATAAATCGAAAATCATTTGTCATATGGGCTGGTATAACTAGTGCTTTTCTAGACGGATTCAAGTATTTATGGTGTTATTTTTCTACAATAAATTAAGAATCATTTCCAGAGGGGCCAGTATAACCAGTGCATTTCTAGACGGATTTAAGTATTCATTTTGTCAAAAATTGTCTATAACAAATTAAGACTCCCACTCACATAAGAGATGGATCAAGATAAAATTAAATCTGATTAAGAAAGGAAATACAAACATAACATATATTTGTAGGAAAAACAACGCAGTGAAAGCGTCAAAAGTGGGATTGGTACGTTTTAAAAATTTGCCTTTGAAAGAGCGGAAATTAACCCTCAATTAATTAAATATATATAATAAAAGGTATTGTACCTTTTGAACCGTAAGATCTTCCAATCCTTCGTGAACGTGAATCACCTTGGAGTGTGAGCCCCCTTTCTTTGAATTGTGTACCTAAGGATGAGAAACAACAAAAAAAAAATTTCTTTTTGTTAGTCACTCAAAACCCTCCTGAGAAAACGAAGAACGCACTCGAATTTAGACGTTCTTGCTTACTTTTCTCTTGGGCAAATTCTCACACTTTCTTTCAGAGATGGGCAGTTTTTTCTGGGCTTCCAAAAGCTCAATTTTTCATCAAATGGCCGAACTCCTTTTACTTGCTTCTTATGGTGGCCGAATTCTCCCTATGGTGGGAGGATTTGTGTTTCACCATAAAACCTATTAAGCTAAAGTTCACTCCTATCTCAACTCTAAAAAATATCATCCAATTAATTATAAAAGAATAATTGAGAATTAGTGACTTATCAAAACTTCCTAAAAGTGACTTAAAAGTCAACTTTAGAGTTTTGATAAATATCAAATACCTTCCTAATTTGATTTGATAAATAATTCTAATTATTTATCACCTTATCAAATAAGGTCTTTGATACTTATCATATTATCACCAATAGTATGAAATTAGGAATCCAATTCCTAGTAGAAAAGTATTTTTGACTTTTAATTAAACAATTAAATAATTAATTAATTAATTAATTTTCATTTAATTAAATAATAATAAAAACAAAGTAATTAGCTAATAAATATAGCTAATGCCTGTTGGGATTTATGCCCTAAAGCTTGTAAATGTAAACGGTTAAAGACTTAATAAGAATTATTCAGTTTACCATTTCAGTTTATAAGTGTTTTATATTCAGTAATACATTCATCTTATGCAAGAACATTCTAGATTGCAAGATGTAATCTCAGAATGAGTATATGAATGTCATATACAAAGAGGATTCATTTTGAGATATGCAATTTAAAGAGTTTGCAGAGACGGAACAAAGCTGGATACTTTATTTGTGATTGATATACTATTGTGGTCCATTCTGTATAGTACAGTGGTTTTATCCTAGACCGCTCTTATAGCTGACATGAGAATGGAGGCACCTTATATGATGAGATCATATAAGACTGTGCCACGATTTATATGAATCTCTCCCAAGATCCATTAGTTGATGAGATTCATATATATCGATAAACGATAGCTATTTATAGGTGATCTTAATCCTGAGTGTCTTATCGACTCCTTCAGGTTGGATCGTGGCCTTTGATTTACCATGAATGAGGTTAATGTGAACCTCGACCAGTACCTCCGTATTTTGGGGTTGCGGTTTGGCTTGTGGCTAGGAAGGTTAGAACACAACAGTGGAATTCACTCCTTCTTGATTGAAGTAGATGAGTAGTTCCCTTAAGGGTTGATTTGGGGCTTGAACAATTATGAGATCTCTCCTGCGTCCGTGAGGAAGACAAAATTTAATTGTTCATTAGAAAATCAATGGTATTTAAAGGAAAAGATATTTCTAGAGGGGTATAACGAACTTTATGACCTAGTTCTAGTTATGAACTATTTGTGGAGGATCGCACTATATGTAAATAGTTATATCAATGGACGCTGAGACTTCAGATTGTATAAACACGTCTACAATTCTGAGAGTGCAGCCTCGGGTGTTTAGTGGAATAACTCCAAGGTTAATAATCATAAAATATTAATTTAAGGGTTAATTACTATTACTAAGTATTATTGGAGCTCAAAATTGTGGGTCCATTAGGTCCCCTTGCTAGCCCTTATGGTTATTGGTAACGAGGATCACGGTAGATTAATTGGATGGTCCAATTAATAGTGTTACGAAAGTAATACGATTTAAAGAGATTAAATTAAATAATGTGATTATTTAATTAATTAAATATTTAATAAAATAATAGAAATTATTAATTATTAATTATATTTATTAAATATAAGGTCATGTGATTAAAAGATGATTAGGACAAAGGAATTAAAATAATTAAATTATTTTAAAAGTCCTAATAGTCAATTATTAAAGTTTTTAGGGAGACTAAAATAAAAAGGATTAGGAATCCTATTTTGACTTTATCAAAATTAAAACCCTAAAAACCTAGTATATAAGGGTTATGATACTATAAAAAATTGACAACACATGAAGTGAAAAAGAAAAGAGGGTTTGGCCACCACAAAAGAGAGAAAAAAAAGAAAAGTTTTTTTTTTTTTTTTCTGACTCTTTTCCCTGCAGGTGTGGCTGGCCATAGGGAGAAGAAGTTCTCCGCGCGTTTTTCACGTGACCTCCATCTCTTGTCGTAACGTGCTCACATACATGTTGTCAAACCGCGGGTCATAGCTCGAAAGATCTAGTGGTAGATCGAAAATTCAGAAAAAGAAAATCAAGAAAAAGGTATGTAGTCTCACGAATTCTTTTTCCTGCGTATGTACAGGAACTCGTTCTTGGTTCAAAAGAAAATTTTTGAAACCTAATTTCGCACGTTATATGATAATCAAATCTTTTCTAAAACTCCCTTCAATGCCGCCCAAACCTTTCATCATGGACCAAAACTTTGTTTTTCCATTTTATTAATCACATTGGACTTCCACAATAAGTCCACATGTGAACTAGACCTATTCATACAAAATAAATAAATAAACAAGTCAACATACCTTAATAAATATATTAATATAATTTCAACAAATGTGTTAATTATATTCTTAATATATTTATAGAATGTTAAAAATATCTCATTAGGGCTGCTCAAGTGATCACACACCCTTAGCCACATATCTAAGGTACTTTAACGAGTTACCGCGTGTCTTGATCGAACATAAGACCGCACCTCTCAAACCTTTTTGGAAAAAATCCAAAAAATAATTCTAAGATGGACCAAATAAATGGTCCGGTAGAATATAACAAGTGATCCATTTTAATTCATGTGGATTGGGGATCTTGACGGGTTATCTAATTTAAGCTCCAATAGACACAACCTAATCACAATTAACAAATGATTCACTTAGGTCCGATATATTAATTTTAATTTATTCCACTAAAGAACTAAAATTAAACTCTTAAATAAAGATAGAATAAGTTAGCGTACTCATTCGTACCCTAGACAACCTAAATGGAGAAAGTGTATCCTCGTGAAAAATACCAGTAATCGCTAAGAGCTTATAGACTGTCTATAGCTCTCCAAGTTACCATATTTACTCATATGACCACGTTTTCGAACTTGGATATTTTGATTTATCCATAAGCCATGTTTCAATAATTACTATTGAAAACTCTACGTAAAGATTTAATATTCAATACCTCAAAACATCCATATGATGGTATTCTACTAATATTTGCTAGATGCAGTCACGATGTCCGATTCGGGTGATGAATTTTTGTTATATATGAAATATGTGAAAAATAAATTTTTACTATTTGAGGGGGTGTAAATGTAATTAAATGTATGGTTATTTTATGATTTCCAGCGGACCGGATTGAATAGTGAAAAATGAAAAATTGGAAAACTGGACCAGAGAGCATCGCGACCTGGTCACCGCGACCACAGGTCGCGACAGCTCGCTCGCGGTGAAAAACGCAAAATCTGGCAGTGAGTACCGCGACCAGTCACCGCGACCACAGGTCGCGATGGCTTGCTCGCGATGAAAATGGCAAAACCTGGCAGTGAGCAACGCGACCAGCCACCGCGACCACAGGTCGCGATGGACTGCTCGCGACGAAATTGTCAAAAATTGGCAGTGAGCAGCGCGAGCTCTCGCGCGACCAAGGCGCGCTCGCGACGAAGGCGGTGCGCGCACTCCAGTGAGCACCGCGACCTGGTGGCGCGACCACAGGTCGCGACGGCGGTCGCGGCAGCGACAAAAATATAAAAAAATTTTGGCTTCTCGTGGAAGCCACAGAAAACAGTTGAGAAAAGAGAAAGAGAGTGAGAGGTCGAGAGAAACAGAAAAGAGAAGAGAGAGTGACCGAGAAAAAAGGAAGAAGAAAAAGAAGAAAGAAAAGAAAAGAAAAAGAGGAAGAAGAGGAAGAAGGAGAAAAGAAAGGGAAGGGAAAACGAAATCGTGGAACCGCGATTGTCGAACGAAAAATACGGATTCCAAGTAGGTGTACTTTTGATTTCGAAATCTTTACGAAAAGTATTTCGTTATTGTTTTCGTTTTCGTTTCCGTTTTCGTTTCGATTTCGTTAAAAGTTTTCGATTCCGATTATTCGTATAAAAAAAAAATGTTTATATTATATGTAAAATCGATGATTTGTGGATCTATGGTTGACTATTGTTGATTTCGATATTTATATGATTATTGTTGATTTCGTTACATGTTGTTGATTTCGGAAAGATTTTTATATTATATCGTATTTGTTTGTGAAAATCGTTTATCGAAACGGCCCTAGGATACGTAGACATAGAAATGGATATAGGAGGTTGGTATACCAGCTGGGTTTTACTGAGCAGTACTGCGCCGTTATTATTGTGTGATTGTTGTTGCGGGGCAATCTCGGACAATCACACCGATTTAGTGATCGTTGTTGCGGGGCAATCTCGGACGATCACAATGATACTAGCGATTGTTGTTGCGGGGCAATCTCGGACAATCGCGATGATATTAGTGATTGTTGTTGCGGGGCAATCTCGGACAATCACGTGAACCCATATTCCAGTCCTAGAATGTTTAGTATTCTAGTGGCCAGAAATGAGTTGAATTGAAACTGAATTGAATGATTTAATGGATCGAATTCATACGTTGAATTTCAAGTGATTAAAATTGTTTAAATGCTTTGATTTTGACATTAATGGTTTTGGAACTTGATTTAGAAATGAAATTCATAGTGTGGTTTATTGTCTTTTTAAAGAATAATTATATTGTAATTTATTTAATTGAGTTTTAGTACACCCACTAAGCTTTATGCTTAGCGCGTTAGTTTGTTTCTAACGCGTAGGTACCAGGAATCCAGAGGAGGCTAGAGATTGAAGGAGGAGCAAGTTGCAGACCGAGTCACAGGATTGTACAGTTGGGTAGCTATACTTTTGTTATGTGTATATATTCTGAAAGCATGCATATACAGGGAATTTGTAAATATGTTTTGTAAAATGTTTTGTAATTAACTAGTTTATGATTTTCTGTATTCTATTATCAAAATGATTGTAAATGTTTAAGTCTGATTTGTTATTATTTTATAAACTGATTGTGAAAGTCGCACTAAACGGCAGAGTGCGCAACTGATTGAAAGTGATAGAAGTGTTTGTGTGAAAAATGTGAATTTTGAATTGATTTGTGTAAAAGCAGGTTTTTGGGGAAGTCCGAAAAACAAATGGCACTCTGCCGGATTTTTGTAAAAAGTTTATTTATTGTTTTATGAGCTCACAAGGATTTTAAAATGTAAAAATGAAGTTTTGAAAAGATGTGAAAGTCCTAGTGGCGCGCCCCGGATCGGGTCGGGGGGTGCTACAGTCCATATCTATAAATGAAGTCCTCTATCGATTAACAAGTGAATACCACCAAACTATCGAGGATAAACTATGCGATATAATCGTACTCATTGATAGCTCAAATGATAATGCTTGCAACTATAAGTCCATCATTTATCTCAGGATTGAGATCAACTCTCCGATTGTCTCGTGAGAATACTTTTATCCACTGACGAGTTGCAGACAAAGTTTTCTTTGTTGATCCTATTCAAAGCACCTGGTTCACTAGATTCTTTTGTCCAAAGACACTGCACTTTGATGATTTTAGACTTATCATATCACATTTGCTCCTGTTCAGATGCTAACAAAAGAATCTACAACTTTAACAAGGTAAAAGCGCCCACCCTTTTATCTTAAGTTGTGAATGTTGTTCGAGACTAACTAAAGAATTGTGTCTACCTCATACATATCCAGATGTACGAACAATTCTTTATTTCTCATAGTCTCTTGACCTTATGATTATTTACTTTTGACAATTGATTATTTACTTTTGACAATTATAATAAATAAACTATAAATGCTATAAGATTTGTTAAAACAGAAATCACTTTATTAATATGATAAAGATTGTCAAATACACTGTTACACTTTTACTATTGAGCATAATCCTAACAATATTAACATATGAATATAGAATTTCAGCCCATTTCAAGAGTTTTAATTGGTGGGATTGGTTGAATTGTGTGGTCCATTGTTGACAAGTTGTCTTCTCATGTGCACTAAAAGTAGGCAAACTTTTGGCATTGAATGCCTTTGAATTTTCACATATGCTGAACTAAAATGTTGTCGATTTATGTCTTAGCTTTCTAGAATGGTAAGGCTCGCAAAAATCCAAATTTTTTAGCTGAAGTTATAGTCCAACAAGTGAAGTATGGTTAGAATAAGCGGTAATGCAGATAGGTCTTCTTCTGGCTAACTTTTGACCCACCAAACGTTCCCATTTGGAAATCCATGTGAAAAACAATTTTGTCGAGCATTGACTCAACTTTCTCCATACCAAAATTGGAATCCATCCGTTTCTTGTATAAAATGTTATGTACGTTTTGACTAATCTGCATCAAACAATAATATTTATAAATATGGATAAAGGTGTAAATATGCCTAAGTTAGGAAAGGTAATGACACAATTAGTGTAAACTTACGATTTTAACTCTAAACTTTTAAGTGTTCGTCATAAGCAAAGAAGGGTCTAGAAGTATTAAGTATAAGCTGGAACCCATAAGCACGTGAAACAAGGAATAACTATAAAATCAAACGAGAAAGATGACCTCTACCTATAAAGATAGTAACCCTCCATCTTTTACTGCAATCCTGCAAAGACAGAGATCTCTCACCTTTTACTGCAATCATGTAAAGACAATGACCATTTACCTTTAACTGCAATCCGTACAGGCCTAAGCGTGCGAACGAATCAAAAGGGACCCTGTGGGAAGTGTGTCAAACGCAATTTTCTGAGGCCAAAGGAGAACGCGACACATGTCGCAAAGGTGATAAGGTTGCAGAGCTGGAATAGATGACCGAGAATAAATGACCAAAAAAGGTCTAAAAGGTGAAATGAACGTGTTGACCAAGAAAAGCGATGTGGAGCTAACACGAAGTCTATATAAAGCACACCAAGCCTCAATAAAGGTAACTCAACTTTAGTCTGGAAAACCCTAGTATGTAGAAGGAACTCCTAGTGGATACCTTCTAAAAGTACTAGGATCTATACTTTCCATCGACCATTTCTTAACCCATTTCATCTCATTTCTATTGTATTCTACCTTAGATCTTCCTTTTGACTAGAGCGTTAGAGGGTTTTCGCTAGTGGAACACCGATGACCCCTAACCTCTTCTTCCTTATTTTCTCTTCGGAAAAAGGTACCAAACAAGTCAGCTAAGGTCAATACTCACTAATGAGCTCGTTGTCTTTAAAGGCAAATCTCTTCACAATACCATTGCTCTTAATCGATTCTCAAGAGCTTACAAGACAAATTTACTAGTTGGCGTAAAATCATTTTCTTGTGTCAACAAGGGGAAAATTAAAAAAATAGCCAAGTTGGATTCTTTTTTATTGTGTGCTTAACATACTATTTTGTGTAGTATGATTTTTATTCAAGTCATACTATTTGTTTGCTCGTTCATATTGTTTGCATAAGCATATAGATCTATCTCTCTTAGTGATTGGGAGCTTGAATCTTGAGAGTGTCCTTGATTCTTTGGTAAGTCTTTCAGTGGCGAGCAATTGCAAATCTTGCAATTTGTAGGTTATGAATTTGGCAAGCAATCGAAGTCTTGCGATGGCGACCAATTGATGTTCTACAGTGGCAAGCATATAGTTATGGGTTACTAGTAAACGGCCTAGGGTAGATAGGTTCGGGATGCATGTGATAGAAGATTAGATGAATCATCCTAAGGTATAAAGAAACTATCAACTAGTAAATCGTGTAACTTAAGAGGCTAAAGTGTTGGTCTCGGGGTTTTTACCCGTTGGAGATTTTTCACACAAAAATATTATGTGTCTCTCTCTCTCTCCATGATTTTTAATTGTGTTTATAACTTGTTTTTAGTTTCGTGTATTTTACTATAAACCTATTCATCCATGATTTTTAATTGCATTTATAACTTGTTTTTAATTCTGCATATTTTGTTATAAACTTATTCAGCTTCTCTAGGTTAACTATGTTGTAAATATTGACAACTTCTAGCCAGCAGCATATCGCTAAGTGGAACTTTCAAACCATAATATTCATATTGAGTTGTATAAATAAATTGATCTTTTGCAGTAAATGGGCTTAGAAGGTTTGACATAATATACTCAATTTCTCTACCGGCTGAATCATTTTCTCCTCGACTTCTATTAGAAGTATGTTGGTCATTAAACAACTTTTAACATCAATATTTATACCAATTTCTTCGCTAATTACTCGTTCAATATTTATTACATAATTATAAGCCTTTGTAGCCGCAAGTTGAAAAATAAAAACAAATTGGTCCTATATATAAATAATTAAATGTAGTTATAATCAAATAATTAAATGTAGTCAAGTGAAGTGAAGTGCCAATCATAATTAACAAATACTGTGAACAATTAAAATATGTTAAATGGATAATGTATCAGGCCAATATCACATTAGCTTCCAATTTGTCTAAAAATTTAATTCTCCAGTTCTCCTATATGAAAAATAAATTCAGAATGAAATTAGATTATGTCATCGTTTCGGTATGTGTTCACAATAATATTAAAGAAAGGGTAAATTGTAATGGAATATTTTGATATTTGATCATATTGCAATGCACTCATTACTTAAACTACAATTAAGTACCTCAAATAATTATTAATTTGGTCCAAATATATTAAAAATATCACCTTTGATATGTTTTTACTTTTTAATTCATATGGTCCCTAACTTTTTGTAATTGGAAGGTAAAACTGTAATTCTATTAATTAAATTATTCAAGGGTAAAACTATATTTCAAAAAAAAAATTGTGATGGTTAATCGTGAAATAGCTAGTCAAAATGATCAATTTGATCTATTAGGAAATGTTAGGGACACGCAAACTAAAAAAGAAAATATTAGTAAAAAAATAATGTTTTATCAAACTTTAGGGACTAAATTAAAGTTATTTTTTTTATATTAAATTAGAATGACGCTTTTACCCTTTACTTTTAACATCTTAATCTATTTGGATAGTCGAACAAGAAATTGATATATGTTATAAAAATTTATTTTTTAAAAAAACACTTGAAAAAGATTAAATAATAAAATAAATATGATAAAATTCATCAAAAATAAAAATAAAAATAAAAATATAATTTATTGAAAATAAAATAAAATTCAAGATTGAATACTTAAAAAACTCAAAATTTATATTTAATACACATATATATATAATAAATTTATATATATATTATAATTTATTTTTATTTTTATAATATATATTTTATATGTATATATGTATGTATGTATGTATATAATTAAATAACGCCTAATTTCCCTAAGGTTTGTTCAATTACAAGCAGAGTCAACTTTTGGGTTATTGACAAAAACCTCATCTACTGTTAGTCAACTTTAGTCAAATTTGACATGTATAAGGGTATTTTTATCTTTTCATGTTTTTTAAAGTTTATTTTATTAAAAAAAATTTCATCCCTCCATTTTTGAGATGATGGACGGTTATGATTTATTGAAAAAAATATTTTTTAATCATTTTCTTTTAATTTAAAAAAAAAATTAAAAAAAAAATTTCTTTTAATGGATCTCCATCGTTTATCAATCTTGATGGATGATTGAGATCATATTGAAAAAATAATTTATTTTAAAATAATAATTATTAAAATAAAGAAAAAAAAAAAAATTGGTTCCAGATCTAATCTCCAGATTGGATTTTCACCAAGAACAAAAAAAAAAAAAATGAAATGTTACATCTCCATCACTGGAGATCCAGCCAGCGAGGGAAGCATTTCAATCTTTTTTTTTTTTTAAATTCTTACGGATGGAGATCTAATCTCCAGATTGAATCTCGACCGTCCATCACCATTGGATCTTCATTCTCTAAACATTTTTATCATTTTTAATTATTCTATTTCAAAAAAAAATTCTTTTTTAAAATTTTTTTTGGAGAACCATTAATTTTTTTTCATTTTTTTATGTTTTTATATTTTTATTTTAATTATAATGTGTGTATATATATATATATACACACACACACACATACATACTATAATATACTCTAAGACATGTATATATAAATTTTAATATTTTAGTTTTTTAAACTAAAATTTGAATTTATATGCATTTAATCTTAAATTTTATTTTTATTTATAATGAATGATGTTTCCATTTTTTTTAATTTTTAATGGAATTTATCATATTTATTTTTTAATTATTTTAACGTGTTTTGTTTTTTTAAAAAATATTTTTATAACATACAATTTTTTATTAGACTATTCAAATAAGTAAAATTGTTAAAATATAAAAAAAAAATTGAGGGTAAAATTGTCTTTCTAATTTAATAATTTAATAAAAAATGATAAAATGATCAATTTATACTTTATGTCATGTTTGACTGTTAAAATTTTTGTCATAGAGATTAATATTAATATATTTTAAAAAAATTAGGATGATATAAGTTAAAAAATAAAAAATAGGTTAAAAAGTGATATTTTTAAATACGTTAGGGACCGAATTAATAATTATTTATTAAAATATAATATAAATAAAATTCAATTTTATTGTAATATGATAAATGTTAAAAAATTTTATTGTAATTTGCCCATAAGAAAATATATATCTATAATTGTCTTTTCTTCCTTGAGTCAAGGTGCCAGTTGGTTGTTTCCTTTATTTATTTTAGGAAACTTTTAATTTGATATCTATATTTTGATGAAAACTTATTTTTTTATTTATATATATATTTTTTTTTGTGGTTCTTAACATTTTCTAAATATATCTAATTGTTCTTCTAATTAACTTTAAACAGTTAATCATCATAAAATTCTCTAAAAGACAATTTTATTCTTTAAAAATTATAATTTTACGTTCTAATTAAAATATATTAAAAATAAATAAATAAATAAAATTAATAAAATAATATTAAAAATAAATTTAAAATATTTAAAATATAAAATCTATTTAAAAAATATTTAAATTAAATTATTTTATTAGATAAATTAATATTTTAAAAAATAAACAATAAAAAAGGTTAAAAAATGTTAATAAAATAAAATAAAGAATTAAAAAATTAAAGGAAATGTTTTGAAAAAACACAAAAATAAAACATTTTCTTTATTTTTTTAATTCTGTATTTCATTTATTCTATTCTTTGATATGTTAAATATTAAATTTTTTAATAAAATAACTTAATTTAAATATTTATTTTATAGGGTTTAATTTTTAAGTTTTTATATTTTAATTTAATATAATTTTATTATTTTTTTATATTTTAATTAAAAAATAAAATTGTAATTTTATAAATTAAATTCTTTAAGAGTAAATTTATCTTTTAAAAATTTTATTATAGTTAATCATTAAAAAATTAATTTGAATGATTAATTTAATCTATTTAAAAAATATTAAAAATTATATAAATTAAAAAATATATATAAATAAATAAATTATATTTTATTACGGTCTAAATTAAAATTTTTACTATATTTTAACCGTTGGATGGCCTTTGACTCTGAATGTGGAAACTTAATGTGCAAGACAACCTGGTCAATAAGTAGAAAACCATTTGTGACAGTCAGTCTCTCTCTCCTTCTCCGTGTGTGTGAGAAAAAATGAGTTTCCTGAGACCATCGGCATTATATAATTTGTTATTCACATCATTTTATCTTAGATGGATGCCTTGCCAGAGCTTGGCCTTTCTCCGGTGGCCTGGTCTAGATGGCTTCTTCAGACTCTTCGTGGCTCTTCTTTTGTGGTCTACCTTTTCAGAGATTCGCTTCATTCCTTCCTCTTCTATGTACCCTACTCTTCGTGTTGGTGATCGAATCATTATTGAGAAGGTCTTCCTTTTTCCATGGGCTTTCCTATATTTAATAGCTTAATTGTCAGCACTTATCCAGAATTAACAGTTCCTTTAATTCTTTTACATGGATAGTTTAATACATTACAAAATGTAGATCACTCATTTCTCCCTTCAAAATCATCCTTCTTTAAGCATCCTCTGAAGAATTGTAAACTCCAGAGATGGATGTTGTTAAATCTAGTTCCTTGTTTGTGTAGTCAAGAGTTTGCAGTTGGCTTTAATTTGAACCTTTAAGCTCTCCTTTAGAAGATGAAGAAGTAAATTTGCTAGCGGGTTCACTGCTAGTAGTTCAGTAATTAAGTTGAGTTATTTCTGGAATGTCTTTAACTTATTCCACAAAAAAAAAATGAAGCATCTCTTTCTACAAACACAGCTTGAGCTTCGCTCTTCATTTTTTCAAAAGAACTTTCAGATTAATACTGTGTTGAGTTGTTCCGTTAAGTTTTCTTGAATTGTAGCAGTAATTGTTTGGAAAGCTGGACTAGAACTCAATCTTTGCAAAAGGGACGGTCTTGAATTGCCTAATATGTAAACGTTAGTTTCATGGATTTTTGTGATCCAACTGTTGCACAAGATTGAAAAATAGCACTTGCATTATGTCAAGCAGTTGATGGAAATCTCATGCAAATTCAAATTATGTCAGTATCGCAGGAGAAGGGTGTGTGTCATTCTTCAAATTTATGAACTACATTAGATCTTTATATAATTTAGTGAAAGGTTCAGATTGGGGTGGTTTTACCCTTAACAAACTATTGAAAGATATTACGATCTCTACATTTTCATTCTAGGCTTGGCGGTTGTGTTGTAAAGATTTTGACAATGAATTATCTGATCTTTAAGGAACAAACTGCTCCAAAGAGACTGCATATCTTGTGCAGATCAGAACTGAAGTGCAAGTGGATTGTTTGTTTATCAATTATTTAAATTGTGTCTGTGATTGCTTTCGCTGTGGGCATATCCTTTGAAGCCTTCTTCACCTCATTTTGTCACATTGCATACTAGTCTTTGGTCATTTAGGGTTGCCGTAGATTTCTTTTGAGATCTGTATTTGTGATAATGTCTACTAGTAGTTCTCTTATTTTGCTTGTTAAAACTGTATATTCAATTTTGTTAAAAAGAGATTCTTATTAGAAAATTTATGTTCTGTCCACACCACAAACTGAAGAAATTCCTGTAGAATGACTGTTAGCCATAGCAACATTATAGAAATGAGTGATGCATGAAACAGAGAGTTGACTCACTTATTGAGTTCCAGGAACAAAAGTCATCAATCAGTAAAACAATGGTGCGGTATCCCAGTAACTTCTCTAGGAAGCATAATTGTTTAAGTTAGGATTATGAAACGAGGTGAAAAACATCCTTTGCTGGTTTGTTTTGTTTTGTTGTTTCACTGGCTACCATATTGCAAGAGTTAAGATATGGCAAGCACTTAAAAAAACATGACACAGTTTATTCATTAGTCCATATCCTCAACTGCTGCATGAAGCAAGTAGTGGGATGTAAGGTGAAATAAGAGATACCTGGACTGTTAAGAGTGCAATGCAGGTCGTCATTTTGGGCACTCTTAGTGGAATACTGCTTACAGAAAAAAAAAAACAGAAGAATAAAACCTTGGAGGACTAAGTGCAAGTGAACTGGGAGAGAAGTACAAAGTGAAAGCTAGATTATTGCTTGAATAAATTTGCTCATGCAAAAATAGCTTTCATTCACTTTGCAAGTACTATGTAATGTTTTCATATATACACACTAGTTTTCGGAGATCAATGCATAAGTTAGAACATCTAATTTGTTGGAAGGATTTTCAATCTACATAAGAAAAGCTTTGGAATATGAACTTTTGGGCTGATCTATTTCTCGAATTCAACTAAAAATGGAATTCAATCCAAAACAAGAACATTTGAGTCAACAAAATTCTATTTATGCTTGTTTAGTTTAAAAATAAAATACCAATTGTTTAGCAGTAATCTTTTTCTCACTAGTTTAGTCTTTTTTTTAGTATATGACCAATTCCACAACACTGAGTTTGTGTAGTACTGATGTCATTGCTTGCTATCGATTTTGCAATTCATTTCTATTTATGACTAACACAGCAATTGTAACTCTTCAGGCCTCTTATTACTTTAGAAATCCTTCTATAAATGATATTGTAACATTTCAAGCTCCGGTTCAGGTATGCTGATTCAGTAGAATTCAACTAAATATGCATCCTTCAATATTAGTCATATTGCTGAAGTTATATTGTCATTTTGATTTCTTATAGCTTCCTGGATTAGGAGAAGAAGTTTTCATTAAAAGAATTGTTGCAAAAGCTGGAGACTTGGTTCAGGTATCAATTTGGATGGGCATCAAATCTAGAAATTTCAGTGAACACATTTAATTGATCTAGTTTGATTTAGATGCATTATTTTCCATTCATTATCATTTAAAATTTTTTGTTATTTCATAGCTACTAGCTATATTTTGATAGGCATAAAAGCAATTGTATTGCAATTATAGGTTTCTGTCTCATCAAAAAGTTTACTTAAGTTCATTATATCATCTGCTTAGATGAGTTGCTGCTATGTGCAAAAAAGTAAATAAAAAATGGCTAATATATATGTAGACCGTAGAACGCGTAGGATGGAGATACAAGCACTACAATCTGCAAAACTAGAAAAGATATGATCGGTAGACCGCTTAGCACATCGAGGTGGTGTCGGCCAAATGCATTCCGATAATTAAGTCAGTAATTCGATTAAAATAGTGAGATTGCAATGAATTAGCTTAAAAGAAATACTTCCTGAGGTTGGTGAGCCGAACTGAGATGGATTGATGATCGAAGTTGGTCGGAGATTGCGAGATTGCGATGATAGTGAATTGCTAGGGAGAGAAAATGATAAGAGACTAGAGGTTTAGGAGCATGACCCCTTGCTCTCAGCCCAAACTCTTCCTTTTTATAGGGCCCCTCCATTTTACTCGTTGAGTGAAAGATGAAATCTCTTCCAATCAGGCCATGTTTGCCTCTTTCTCGGGATGCTTTCTCCTGTTGACGAAGTTCAAAATTTGAACTTTAGTGACCCGTTGGTTGGTTTTGGGCCTCTCTTTAGCTGAGCTTTTATGTTCTATAAAGGATTTCGATGAACAGTTGGACTTTGGGCCCGTTTATTTCTTTTTGCTCCGAAGTGGTTCCCACATTTTCCTTCATGAAGTCCTTTAAGTATATATGGTTAGCTATTGTTGGGTCGACACACCTGAGAAAAGGCCTAGAATACGACCTTTTGAAGAGTTTCTCTTCGACTACTAAGAACATGGTTGCCTCGACTTTGATCCTATGAGCCTCGTTTTAGTCCGATGGTAGTAGGTGACTGACTAGGTGGTCGTATATGGGGGTCATCCACGTGCGTTTGACTGCAATCGGAGTGATCCCTTCTCCTAGGTGTTTCCATACAGTGGGCCACTAGACGAAGACCATGGGAATGGATGCTCAGTGGTCGTGTCGAGTGCTGACCCTAGGTTCGCCAAAGCATCTGTATGAGAGTTTTCTGATCGTAGGACCTGGTCATTGTCGAATGTGTCGAATATCGTCTGTAATTGTTTCACTAGTGTCAAGTAAGAGATCATCTTCATGTTTATGGCTTGGTAGGCCCCCTGTAATTGTCTGACTTTAAGCTGCGAGTCGTTTTTAACTTTGATTCGTTTGATCTTCATATCTTTGGCCAAGGTCTACTCGGCTATGGGAGCCTCGTATTCGGCTTCATTGTTTGATGTCTTGAACCCATATCGGATGGATCGTTCGAACACATGTACTTCGGGTGAGATGAGGACAATGCCAAGTCCGTTCCCTTTGTCATTGCTTGATCCGTTGACTGCGATGGTCCAGGTGCCTTCTGTTGAATCTTCTGTCAGGGTGAGTAGTTCTTTCTCCACCTATACACACGCACTAGGTGTGAAGTCGGCGATGAAGTCAGCTAATACCTGCGACTTGATTGCGGTTCGAGGTTGGAAGTATATGTCGTGCTTGCTCAGTGCTACTGCCCATTTGACTAGTCGACCAAACAATTCAGGTTTGTGTAGAACATTTTTCAGTGGGAAGGTGGTCAACACATTGACTGTGTGACGTTGGAAGTTTAGCATTAACTTCCTAGCTGCCGTGACGAGTGCAAGAGCTAACTTTTCTAGTTCGCTGTAACATGTCTTTGCATCGAGCGACGACTTACTTACCTAGTAGACCAGTAGTTGTTTCCCATCTTCGTCTCTAACTAGAGCTGCGTTGACCGATGTTTCAAACATCGCCAAGTAGACCAGTAAGCTTCACCATCTTTGGTTTTTAAAGGAGAGGAGGGCTCGTCAAGTACTGTTTTATGTTCTAAAAAGCTTCCTCACCTGGTTGTGTCCCTGTGAAGGTCTTGTTCTTCCGTAAAGTGTCAAAGAAAGGTTGACATTGCTCGGATGACTTCGAAATGAATCGGTTGAGTGCTACCAGTGGACCAGTCAACTTATGGACGTCTTTGATGCACTTAGGATACTATATATCCATGATTGATTGAATCTGCTTTGGATTAGCCTCAATGCCACTCTTGATTACGAGGTAACCTAGGAATGTTCCAGAGGAGACTCTGAAGGAACACTTGGCAGGATTCAGTTTCATACTATATTTGTCGATCACATCGAACGACTGTCGTAGATGGTTAAGGTGTTGCTCTGCCACAAGTGACTTCACCAACATGTCGTCAATGTAGACTTCCATGGTTTGTCGAGCATCTCGACGAACATTTTGTTGACCAGCCTCTGATAAGTTGCCCCTGCGTTTTTAAGGCTGAATGACATTACCTTGTAGCAGAAGATCCCTCGTTTTATGACAAATGTTGTCTTCTCTTGATCATCTGGATGTATGAGGATTTGATTGTAGCTTGAGAATGTATCTATGAAGCTGAGTAAGTCATGTCTCGCTACGCCATCTACCATCATGTCGATGTGTGGTAAAAGGAAGAAGTCCTTGGGGCATGCCTTGTTAAGATTCAGTGAAATCAATACAGACACGCCACTTTCCATTTTTCTTCTTCACCATGACGACATTGGCTAACCAATCAGGGTAGTCGACTTTTATAATCGACCCATATCGATAAGTTTCTGGATCTCTTCATCACTTTGTTGCGCTCGGGCGCGAACTTATGTCGTTTCTGCTTCACTGGCTGATAGTCGAAGTCCACTTGTAAACGATGAACCATAACCTCTGGGTCGATTCATGTCATGTCCGCTGTGCGACCATACAAAGCTATCGCGTCCTTGTGAAAGGAGCTCTATAAGTCTCGCTCAAATAGCTGGGGTCAGCCTCGACTTGTGTTGATGATGAACACTTAAATTTGTATAATAATAAAGGTTAAAACCATTATTTTATACTATTAGTGTCATCAAATTACCTAACTTGTTTATAATTGCACTTAATTGTTAAAATTTCTATTTTGTTGCAGGTTCAGTATAAGGGGCATAACTTTGTACACTACGTTCTTGATGGTATTGGAAAGCTAATTCATAGACCTACAAATTTGGATCTCACGATGCTTGCCAGATTTGGACTCCTTGGAGGTCAAAAATTGTGTTATCTTGGGCCGGTCTGCATGGCCACGTAAATTGGATAGCTTTCACCATTTGTGCCATAACTTTGTCTAGAAAATTCCAAAAATTACGAGCCTTAGCATTCTAGAAAGCTAAGAGAAATATCTACAACTTTTATGTTGATGATACGATCCAATTAGCAAAGTGTCGGCACCGAATTCATTGGAGAGTGTGTAGTCAATGATTATTAGCCTTGTGATTTATCAAACTTGGCTAGCCTAGTGCATAAATATCCAGCAACCATTTTTTGACTTTGGAATGTAAGGAGTGCCTATAAATAGAGGCTTGTATGGAGATGGGGGCAGCTTGGGTTCATTTGTCAAGTTCACCTTGCATTGTTGTATTGTTAAACTTTTGTGATAATCTAATTTCTCTCTTGTTCATTTTCTTTCTTCTACTTGTTTTCTTTCTTCTATCATGAGTAGCTAAACTCCCTTTTTGCTAAGGTGAAGGGTGAAGCTCTTGGTATGTAAATAAATATTTATTTAACTCTTAACATGATCTTAAAGTTTATATTCATTTGTGTAACTTCATCTACATGTTTTATATTACTTTTCTTATTGAATTGAACTGAATTTTCATCTCTTATTCTTATGTGAGTGGAGGTTTTGCCTTATTGTAGACAATCTTTATCACAATGATTGCTTGATTCCTTGTAGAAATGTATGGCTGAACCGACACCTCTAGCAAAGGAAACTCGATTCATTGTAGACGAATAACTCCATGAATATTGGATTCATTCTAGAAATGTATGGTTGAACCGACACCTCTAGCATGAACCTTTATTCGTGGTGTTTGATTGGCACAATAAGTACTTGAACCCATTTAACATAAGAAGTGTACAGTATCCTATTGTAATATAACTAAAAGAAAAGAAATATAGCTTGATAGTTGTATAAAAAGCTTAAATGGGCTAACTTCCGATTAGAACCTCTATTGTGTGTGGATTCTAATTGAGCTATAAAACAAAGTTAAATATATCTCTTATTTAATATACCAAGAGTGGAACCTCTAACCTGTTTTAATTTGATTTGTTTCACCATTATTCGTGCCTTTATTCCATAACATTTTCTTTCCTATTATATTTTCGTTGTAGATTTTTGTTGGTTTCTGCAGGCTTTAATTCTTCTTCCTTGTGGATCGACCTCGGTCTCACCGGGTTATTTTATTACTTCGACACTCCTGTACTTGGGAGTAGAAATCCAATTTCTGCACATGTCAATTGACCTTGTAGTCTGGATAGTCTGGGTGTATAGACAATTTGTCAAGTACTTTCATCTTAGGGTTATCTTTGTCAACCGTTGTGGTCATCCCTTTGTAATTGCTATAAGTCGGCTGGTTTAACTTTCAGGGTGTTCTGATAGCAGTTGCGTGATGTCTTCTATTGTTCTCGGATCTTGCGTACTCCCCACAAAGTGGGGAAATGGATCACCTGATGATATGTCGAAGGTACTGCCCTCATTTCATAGATCCATGATCGACCCATGATGAGGTTGTAGGACGAAAGGCAGTCGAGTACCAGGAACCGAGTGTTTAAGTTTACCCCATCTATGTAGAGCGGTAAAACGATATCTGCGATGGTACTCTTATGCTTGCCACTGAAACCTAGTAGCACCGTCGATTGTCGGGTTATGTTGGTTTCATCAACCTGCATCTCCTTCAAAGCATCTAGAAACACACGGTTGGTCAAGCTACTATTATCTACTAGTATTCTTTTTATTAGGTAGTTTGCTATTAATAAATAGATAATTAGGGCGTCGTGGTGCGGGGTTGAGCAGATCTGTGTATTCAGCATTAGTGAAGCTGATAGCCTGGTCAAGTGACTAATCGGATGGTCGACGAAGGCAAATCTCCGGGTTTCCTGCTTGTCGAGCATGGCGATTGGCTTCCGAGAAGGTGACCCCGCTTACCTCAGATCCATCAGAGATTACGTTGAGTGTTCTTACGTGTCAAGGAGGCTCTGTTGTGTAGGTATCGTCTGGCTGTCGCATGACCTGTCGTTGCGTTGTGCCAAAGTGTTTTTCCCCTTATCTGTTAGGAATTCTTTGAGATGCCCCTTTTAAGGAGCTCAGCTACTTCTAGTTGTAAGGCAATGCAGTCTTCCGTTTTGTTGCCATGGAATTCGTATTATTTCAAGCTCTCTCTCTGGTCAGAAGGACTTTTGATCTTTGAGGGCCATCTTATGAACCTCTCATACTTTTGCGTAATGCGATAACTTCTTCTAGCTTGATTGTCAAGTTGTACTTTGGTAGTCTATTCCTGGGTCTGTCGACCAGTCGAGGTGGTCAATTGTCGAGTCTTCGACTGTCCCTCATAAGGTTCGGGCCTTTGTTCAGCAATTTGTTGCTCGACTCTACTGTTAGATCTATTATCTCTTCTACTCGGTCTGGATGGATGATAGTTCACTTCATCCTCTTCCCACTTAATTTAGGTCCACGTCTTGGCTAGGACGTCTTCAATTGTTTTCCATGGGTACATGGTCAGTTCTTTGTATAGGTTAGAGTCGTGGAGCAGGCTCATCCTGAAGGTTGATATAGCCATTGCTGGGTTGCAATGAGTAATGAATATCTTCTCCTTGTTGAAGCGTCCGGACGTAGTCTTGGTGTCATTCTCTTCGCCTTTAACTGATGGTGTAGAGGTCGTTTGATTGCTTTTCCAGCTTCTTGCTATTGGCGAATTGCTCCACGAATGTGTGTATTAGTTGGACAAAGAAGCTAATGGAGTTGTTGGCTAGGTGTGTGTACCACTGGAGTGCTGGTCCTACGAGACTCGACCCAAAGCCTTTGCACATGCATGCTTCCTACCGCTTAGGATTGCTACCGTGAACACACGTTGACGATACTGGGCTATATGGTCGTTTGCGTTGGTCGTCCCGTCATAGTGCTTCATGTTGGGGCGCTAAACTTCCTAGGCATTTCAACCAGGGCTATTGTGTCCCCAAAGAGTGAATCAGCTGAGTTGTTTGCCGCGCTCTTCTTTGTCGGGGTTGGCATTCCAAGAATACGTTGGATGAGTGCTTACGTCTCTCCGAACCTACAAGCCATATCAGGATTAGCAAACATCAAATTTGAGCTTACCATCTCTGGGGCCGACAGGGTCGACATTGCTGGGGCCGATGATGTCCCTTGTGGTAGCTTGCTCTACTGAATTAAGCAGGTGTCAGTCGTAGAAGGGTCAACACAGGCTGTAATTCTTGACCAGCTTGTGGTAGATCGTTCCCTTGGCTCGTCGTTGCCACCACCCAAGGGATCAACAGTGAGGGTACAATCGGGTCGACTGCTCCACCCGTTCTCTGAGAGTCTTGCTCTCTACCTTATCGAGTTGGATCAGGTTCACCAGCTGTTAGGCCTTGACTTTGGTCGAACGCTTGGGAATGGGAGAGCGGGAGTGACACGGTCGAGCGGTGGTGCATGAGAGGTTAAAGGGTCTCCATATGGTCGAATGGCCGCGAGCGACTGGACCTTGCTTTGGAGCTCTTAGTTCTCTACTCGAACCATTTGGTTCTCTTCCTCGAGTGTTTGGAGTCTCTAAGTGTTCTCATTCATCTAGGAGATGAGAATCTGGAGCTGAGCCTCCATTTCTATGTGAGCTGAGTTGTTAGCCATTGCAATAGTGTCGGTAATATTCTAGCTTTGCTCGTTTGATGATTGTCGTGCCCCACGATGGGCACCAAATTGTAGACCGTAGAATGTGTAGGATGGAGGTACGGGCCATACAACCTGCAAAACTAGAAAATATATGATTGGTAGACTGTTTGGAACAGCGGGATGGTTCTGGCCAAATTTACTCTGACGATCAAGTCAGTAATTTCGATTAAAATAGTGATATTGCAATAAATTAACTTAAAAGAAATACTTTCTGAGGTTAATGATCGGAACTGAGATGATCGATGATCTGAGCTGGCCGGAGATTGAGAAATTGTGATGATCGTGAATTGTTAGAGAGAGAAAATGATATGAGAGTTCAAAGGTTTAGGAATATGACCCCCTTGCTCTGAGCCCAAACTCTTCCTTTTGATAGGGCCTCTCCATTTTGCCCTTTGAGTGAGGGATGAAATCTCTTCCAATCAAGCCACGTTTGCCCCTTTCTCGAGATGCTTTCTCCTGTTGACGAAGTTCAAACTTTTAACTTTAGTGACCCGTTGATTGGTTTTGGGCCTCTTTTTAGCTGGGCTTTTATGTTCTGAAGAATTTGAGAGAAAAGAGTGAATTCTCATCTATTTCATGAATACAAAACAATGAATATATATACAAAAGAAGGGAAAAACATATCCTAAAATAGAAAAAACTATTGACTAATAACCACCTAACTCACCTAACTCACCACCCCTAATTACAAACTAAACTCACCACCATTGAACTACTTATATTTCACTACACCAACCCTTGACTTACCTTCATATTCAACACTCACCAACCATTGAATACACATATTTCAACACCCCCCCTCAAGCTGGGCAGTATATGTTGATCATACCCAGCTTGGAACACAATCCTTCAAAAGATGCTCTAGGTAGAGCCTTAGTAAACACATCAGCTGTTTGAGAATTGGTAGGTGTGTAACTTATCTTAACAGACCCTGCTTCTATTTTTTCTTTGATAAAATGCCGATCTATCTCCACATGTTTTGTTCTGTCATGGTGAACTGGATTCTTTGCGATGCTAATGGTGGCTTGATTATCGCACAACAGTTCCATTGGCTTAACCATAGGAACTTTGAGTTCATTTAGTAGTCTTTGCAACCAAATTCCCTCACAAATTCCATGAGCCATTGCTCGAAATTCCGCTTCAGCACTGCTACGAGAGACCACCGACTGTTTTTTGCTCCGCCAAGTGACCAAATTACCCCAAACATAAGAACAGTACCCTGATGTAGACCTCCTGTCTACCACTGAACCAGCCCAATCTGCATCTGTGAAGATTCTAACATCTCTATCCTCACTTTTCTTGAAGCATATACCTTGTCCTGGTGTCATCTTCAAATACCTTAGAATTCTCAAAACTGCTCCCATATGTTCTTCATTCGGACTGTTCATGAATTGATTAACAGTGCTCACGGGGAATGCAATATCCGGTCTGGTGTGGGATAAATAGATCAGTTTCCCCACCAACCGTTGATACCTTCCTTTGTCTACAAGTGGACTTTCTTCTATGAGACCCAACTTCGTCGTATAGTCCATGGGTGTATCAGCCGGCTTACATTCTGTCATCCCAGTTTCTTTGAGAAGATCCAGGATATATTTCCTCTGATTTATGCAAATCCCTGCTTTTGATCTTGCAACTTCCATTCCTAAGAAGTATTTCATACTTCCTAGATCCTTGATTTCAAATTCCTTGGCTAGAAAGGATTTTAACTTTTGAATTTCCTCCTCACTGTTACCAGTCATAATTATATCATCCACATACACAATGAGTATAGTAATAACACCTGTGGCATGATGAACAAACAAGGTATGGTCAGCTTGACATTGAGTATAACCAAACCTTTTTACAGCTTTCGTGAACCTTTCAAACCATGCTCTGGGAGACTGTTTTAACCCATAGAGAGACTTTTTCAACTTACAGACTTTGTCTCCATAATCATTTTCCAAACCTGGAGGACCTTTCATATAAACTTCCTCAGCTAACTCTCCATTCAGGAAAGCATTCTTTACATCCATTTGGTGAAGCTTCCAGTTGAGATTAACTGCTAGGGACAGAAGAACTCTGATTGTATTCAGTTTAGCAACAGGAGCAAAAGTCTCCTCGTAGTCGATCCCATAAGTCTGTGTAAATCCTTTAGCCACCAGTCTGGCCTTGTAACGTTCTACACTGCCATCCGCTTTATGCTTCACTGTGAAGACCCATTTGCACCCCACAGCCTGCTTACCCTTTGGCAATTCTGTGATATCCCAGGTTTTATTTCTCTGAAGGGCTCCTAACTCCTCCATAACTGCATTTTTCCACTCTGGAATTGACATGGCCTCTTGGATGTTTGCTGGAACATACACTAGTGAAATATTGTGAGCAAAAGTTTTGTAACTAGATGAAAGACCCTCATAGGATATGTACTTACTCAAAGGGTAAAGGGGTCTCTCTCTACACATTCTTACCGGTCTCCTCAGGGCGATAGGTATTTCAGTATCTGAAGGAACTTCCTCACTTGTCTGGTTAGTATCTGGGCTGGTGCTAGGATCACTCAGGGGTTCAGTGTTTGGATCGGATATGTGGACCAATTCCGGTTGAGACTCCTGGTCTTGTTGAGGTCAATCTTGTCTGGTCCATCTTTAGTTGCAATCGGCTTCCTTGAGTATACAATAGGTTCTGCTTTGAATTTATTTGTCATGTCTGGAGGGTCAGAAGGAGACACATTTGACTCACAATGAGGAATTTCAGGCACATTAGGATGATGGGACTTACTGTTGGGACTTGAAGACTCATAATGAGGAATTTCATGAAAAACGTGACTATGGCTATGATCAAAAAACTGAAATTCATTCTCACTCCCCTCCTGAATTTGAGTTTGTGGGAAAAAAGGTTGATCTTCAACAAAGGTAACATCTAGAGAAATATGAATCTTTCGGGTGTCTGGGTTGTAGCATCGATATCCTTTTTGAGTAGGAGAATAACCCAAAAACAAACACCTAACAGCTCTAGGATCAAGTTTACCCCTGTAATGTGGTTGAACATGCACAAACACTGTGCAACCGAAGACGCGGAGAGGAATAGTGGATATAAGTTTGGTATGAGGATAAGTTTCAAGTAGGGTTTGACATGGACTTTTGAAGTGTAATACTCGAGAAGGTTGCCTATTAATCAGATGTACAGCAGTGAGGACAGCTTCACCCCAAAAACGACTTGGCACCCTCATACAAAACAACAAAGATCTAGTAACCTCTAATAGGTGACGGTTTTTCCTCTCAGAAATCCCATTTTGTTGAGGTGTGTCAACACATGAGGTTTGGTGGACAATCCCCTCACTACAAAGATACTCTCTCAACCCTTGGTTTACAAATTCTCTCCCATTATCTGATCTGAATACTTGAATATTTGTTTGAAACTGATTTTTGATCAAAGAATGAAAATTTTTGAAGATATTGGTGACCTCAGACTTTTCTTTCATGAGAAAGACCCATGTGACTCTGGTATGATCGTCAATAAATGAAACAAACCATTTTGCCCCAGTAATATTAGGGACTCTGGAAGGGCCCCAAACATCACTATGAATCAAAGCAAATGGTTTGGAGGCTTTGTAACTAGTAGGATGGAACACAGAACGAGTATGTTTTGATAACTCGCAGAAATCACAATGAAAATTTTTTGGACTGTGATTAAGAAATAAGTCAGGAAACAGTTTCTCTAGATATAGGAAACTAGGATGTCCTAACCTATAGTGCCAACGCATAATAGAATTCTCTTTATTGGACTTAGACATAGACTCAGACATTGACTCAAGAGAAAAATTATTGGACTTAGTAGAATGACCTTGTATACCCTTTGAAGCTTCGGCCTTGATGACATAGAGACCAGATTGTATCTCAGCAGTTCCAATCATCTTTCCCGAAATCATGTCCTGAAACACACAATAAGTGGAAAAAAATTTAAACACGCACTTTTCATCATAAGTGAGTTTGGAGATAGATAGAAGATTACAATCTAAAGTGGGAACATATAACACAGACTGCAGGATTAGAGTTTTTGAAATAATAACAGTACCACACCCTGTGACCTTGGACAGAGAACCATCTGCAATTTTGACATTATAGTTACCTTGACTTGGCTCAAAGGTACTAAACACCCTAGCATCACCTGTCATGTGGTCAGTTGCTCCGGAATCCACAATCCATGTTCCTGATATCTCCTTTTGCACATTCAAAACAGTGGAGAAGGTACCTTTAGTAGCAACAGACCCAACACCAAACACTGAGGTATTTAAACCAGAAAACGGTTTTTGTAGCTGATCCAATTGCTCATGAATGTGTGCAACTGAATCTGTTCCAACACCGTTTTTTCCACTGGCCGTGTAACCTTTTTCCTCTGTATCCCCATTGTTGTTTGAGTTGATCGGATCTAAATCAGAGACAAGCTCGGAAGAGGATTCGTGAGACATGCTGAATTTTTTTTTTTTTTTTTTTTTTTTAAAACAGGGGCGGAAACTGTAATTAATCAATTGAGGGTAATACTGTAATTAAACAGAAGATATTCGCTGGCAATAGGCGAGATCGGAGGAGAAACGGCAGAGGTGGCAAAACACCTTTTGCAAACTTCGATTAGCCTTTTGATTACTCAAACGGCCTCCGTTGGCGACGAGCCTTTGAAAGATTTTGCTAATCGGTACTGTTCTTACTTTCTGGTGCCGGTGGTGTCAACCGACTCGCAGCAGCCCGTGAACAGTACGCGCGTGAATAGTACTATTTCGGAATCCTCCGATCTGCGAAGAAGAAAAACAGATCGGCTCGGATTTAGGCCGAAAAATACTGGTTTGATGGCTGATTTGTCTCGGAAACCACCAAGAGAGGAGAACAAATCTGTTATCACCAAAATAATACTCCGCTTGCTGATGATTTCTTTCGCGGAAGTGATGACGAAGCATACAAAGCTTCGGATTCTGGCTGCCGGAATGAGCAGCGGAAATCGCTGGAATAAGCAGCGAGGACGATGGTGGCTGTCGGAAAAAAAATCTCAAATTGAGAGACTCTCTGATACCATGAAGAATTTGAGAGAAAAGAGTGAATTCTCATCTATTTCATGAATACAAAACAATGAATATATATACAAAGAAGGGAAAAACATAATCCCTAAAAAATAGAAAAAACTATTGACTAATTAACCACCTAACTCACCTAACTCACTAACCACTAATTTACCACCTAACTCACCAACCATTGACTACTTATATTTCAACATACACCAACCATTGACTACTCATATTTCAACACTCACCAACCATTGAATACACATATTTCAACATGTTCTATAAAGGATTTCGATGAACTGTTGGACTTTGGGCCCGTTTATTTCTTTTTGTACTTTTATATACGATTTGGGCCCTTCGTATATTGAGCCTAATGCTTGGGCTTGGTGCCCTTTTTGGACAAGTCACAATATCAAGATCAGCTTTTTATTTTCCTGTTAAATAATCAAATAAAAGCAACAATCAGTGAAGGGTTTTTGATAAAATGTTTTGAACTAATACCTTACACTCTTACAGGTTTGTGATGGATCACTTCACGTCAATGGAATTGCTATGAATGAAGATTTCATAGCAGAAAGGCCGAAATACACATCAAATTTAACTGTGCGCTCCCTGTCTATTATATGTTTGTGTGTCAGTTTTTCTTTACTACTTGTCAGCACTCTTTTATTCTGTCAGAATATGTTGTTGAACGACAATACTGAACAGAAACTGCCTTGGCAACTGATTAGAAAATAGCCAATAACGCTCTGTACAATATTTGCACATTTTCACTACATGAGACAGATAATATGAATATTAACAAGCCCAGTGGAGTCCTTGTTATTGACATCTGAAAGTTTCATGATATGGGCCTTGGATGGTATACCATATGCTTGGTCTGCTCCTTCATTTTCCTTTTGGTTCTCATGGCGATATAATCCACAGTTGCTTCATACTAATCTTTATGTTTTTTTTTAATATTTATTTTCAGTATGTGCCCAAAGGTCATGTTTATGTGTTGGGGGACAATCGCAACAACAGCTATGACTCCCATGTTTGGTAGTATTCTCAACCTATCTAGTTACCACCTTTTGAATTCACTTTTTGTTATTTCATAGGATTTATCCTTGAGAGCATTATTTCTGATGTCATCTTGAATCAGGGAAGGTTTCCTTCCCATTTAACAAAATGCCTCATTTTTCTCTCTTTTATCAATTGCTATTTGAATGTAACTTTAAATTGTTATTATCTTCTATATATATCTTGTTATCTCTTTCATAATCCATTTCTTAGTAATTTTCAATGTTAAATGATGATAGGGGACCTTTGCCTGTGAAAAATATTCTTGGAAGATACCTAACATGTTGTTACAGACCATCGAACAAATTCTCGTGACAGTGATTGGAGATGGGCTAGAAATTCTGAAACGTCCTTGTAGATCAACAAGTATCACTGGAATATGTCTTCTTCACAAACAGTTCACCTTCTCGGTACTGTCAGTTTGCTGCCTCTTATAATCTTTTATGTAACTGTCTACATATTGATTGGATGTTAGGTATATGTGTGTATATGTTTTATAAGTTAGTTAGTAGAGAATTAGATTACAATTGAAATTGTTGTGAATTGAATATAATAGACGATTGAGGTTGTGTCTATTCTTCCTTTTAACAAGATCAATGGACCCTACAAATACTCCTTTCTACCTAAGGTAAGGGTAACAAACTAGTTTGGTTTGTCATGTTTCTTCAACAAAATATCCATACTGAAACCTACATAAAGCCTTTTTTAAAATCATATCTTGGCATGATATTTCATTGGAATTGCTTTTGAGTTTGGTTTATCATGTCTTGAGTTAAATTGGAAACCACTAAGTGAAATGGGGAAAGGGAAGTGGAGTTATGGGTGGGGGGGATTGATAGATAAAAGTTAGGGTGGTGATGATTACACAGCAAGTTGGATGGAAGGAAGGAACAAGTGTACGTTTGGGAAGTGTTGGAATCATAGTGTTGCGTTGTCATTTCAATAAATTAGGTCTGCAACTTTTTGGAAATTTAATTTGATCCTACTTAGAAAGGAAAGGTAAAAGGTCCAAATTACTCCATTGCCCACTTCCACCTTCATTTCTGGTCAAAGTTGGCATGTATGCCTGAAACTGATGATAGATTAAATAAGAGTGTGTTGTCTTTTTGGGGGGTTGCATACAAATAATATCAAAGACAAGAGAGGGAAGTCTCACATGGTTAACAGGGTTGGTTTATAAGTAGAATAGATTTTCTTTCATTCTTTTTATCATCATTTTCTTGTTGAATAAACTCATGTATTATTGGTGATTGGTGAGTGAAGAATCTTGTATACCGTGTGGACCCACCAAAAATATGGTTCTAATTAATCTTTCTGTTGGTGGTGGGTGATGATAAAATAATTGATTGTTTATATTGTTCCCTTTTTGTTTTATTTATTTGTGAATTTGCTGCAATTTTGTTTGGACTCATTTCCAAGTTGTAGTGTTGAGTCATGTGTAATGAATCCAGTCAAACCCTTCCATATATGAGCATCTATATTTAGTCTCTTTATCTTCTGCTGGCGCATGCTATGCAATCACATCTATCAAAAATTGTTTCATTTACTTGTTTTTCTTGTAACTGTTGAAGTAATCCTTTATGTTGAATCAATGCCTATCAAATGCCCAATAATGCCATCAATAAAAATAGGAATATTATTAAAATTCCCCAGTAGTTTGGTGTATTCATCAAAATTTTCCCTCTAGTTTCATTTTTGGCTAAAATTATTCCTGTAGTTTGGTATATTCGTCAAAATTTTCCCACCGTCAGTTTTAATTACCAAAATACCATTGACCGTTAATTTTTCAGTCAGGCATATTATTAAAATCCCCTTATAATTTGATGTATTAGTCAAAAGATCCCTATGCTTTTATTTATGGTCAAAATCTCCCATGTAGTTTCATTTTATAGTTAATTTTTTCATACCGTCAGTTTTAATTACTAAAATACTTTTAACCATTAACTTTCTTATTAAAAACTTTAGGGCACTAAGGATATAAAGGTAAATATCTATATATATTAAATTAAAATATTTTAATTTATAATATCAATGAATCTCTACGATTTATCATGTGATAGACAGTAGAGATCAAATATAAAATATCAAATAATTTAAAAATTTAAAAATTTAAAATCTGTGGAGATGGACGGTGGAGTTTCTTTTTTAATTTTTAATTTTTAGTTAATTTTTAATTTTTTATGTGTTTTTTTTTTAAAAAATAATTTGTGTTTATGATCTCTACTATCCATCTATGGAGATGGATGGTGGAGATCTATTTTTTTTAAAATTTTGGTAATTTTTTTTTAAAAATTTGTATTTATGATCTTCATCGTCTATCTATGGATGGTAGGGATCCAACTTTTTTTATTTTTTTATTTTTTTAACATTTAAAATTTGATCTCTAGTTTTCATCATAATATGGAGATGGACGGTGGAGATTCATCTTTTTATTTTTAAAAAAAAATTGTATTTATGATCTCCACTGTGTATCTATGGATGACGAAGATCCAACTTTTTTTTAATGTTTAATATTTTATATTTGATCTCTAATGTCATCATATTATAGTTGGTAGAGATTCATTAATATTATAAATTAAAATATTTTAATTTAATATATATATATATATATACACTTTTATACCTTTAGTGTCCTAAAATTTTTAGCAGAAAGTTAATGATTAAAAGTATTTTGGTAATTAAAACTGACGGTAGGGGGGGAATTTGCTATAAAATAAAACTACGGGGAGAATTTTGACCATAAATAAAACTATAGGGAGATTTTGACTAATACATCAAATTAGAGAGGATTTTAATAATATTTCTCACTGAAAAGTTAACTTCAATGGTATTTTAGTAATTAAAACTGATAGTAGAGGGAATTTTGATAAATATACTAAACTATAGGAGAATTTTAGTTAAAAATAAAATTAGGGAGAAAATTTTGATGAATATACTAAACTATAGAAAAATTTTAATAATATTTTATAAAAATAAGGGTTTTATTTTTTTAATGTAACACTTATACGATCGGTGTTTTAATATTTGTTATCAGATCATTGTTATTTTTAGAAATAGTACGTAAAAATAGGATTTAAATAAAATTGCCCCTTACTATAAAAGAGAAAAAATAAAATACTAATTGCATTAAACCGGAACTAATAAATGGCTCTTGATTCCAGAGCTTTGCTTCTTGAGGTCATACACTGCTTGCCCAACTGTTTAGATGATCGCAGAGTTTTTTTTTTTTTTTTTTTCAATTAATTCGTGGTAAACTACACGAAATGAAATTTTTTTTTTTTTAATTAGTTTGCCCATGAATTAATCAGTTCGTGGAACACATTATAATTTTTTTTTTTTTTATCTTTTTTTTGTGTTCCTCACCTCTTTTTTTTATTTTATAACTTTATCAGAGAAGAAAAATAAAAATAATAACTTTTTTTTTTCTTTCCTCCAGAGACGTGTACTTCTCATACTTTGTGGACATTATTCAAACTTCTTTTCTTTTTTTCACTCCACTCAAAAGGTTTTATTAAGGGTATTTGGAGATTTATGTAAACATATGTGCTATTTTAAGAGAAATTATTATCAAGAGTTATTTCAAGTATGGTTTCAAATGGTGCCATATTAAACCATTTTCTCTAAAAATATTAAATACTGTGAATTTCTTTAGTCAGGGATAATATACTTCATTTTCATTTGTTGGGTTACAAATAATTAAAATAGAAACATGACTCATAATTAAGATGAAAAATATTTAATGATTGCAATCTAATAATAAATAAAGTCATTTGAGTGTCACTGAGTTAATTCAAATAAATAATCAATTTTGTCAAGAAATTCAATATTATTGACCACATTCAAAAAGTGGAGTTATCAATTATTATATTCCTCTTCTTATTGTTTTTTTATAGACGCCCAAAGTTGACCGTCGTATCATAAGTTTCCTAAGTCCTACGAAATGGGACCCATTTTAACAAAAACGTGGACCATCTCATATCCCTCCAAATCCAATACTCCCCAGGAATTTTGCAAAAACCTAATGTAGAAGAAGTTTTATTATATCTGAATGTTTCTATTTTCACAACTAAATTAGTAGATTACACACATGCATTCACTATTCACCCACTCCACATCCCATTTTATAAATGGTGAATTGCACTCAAGTACCATGATTTTTATCATAATTGCACATTTAATACCAATTTTGTCATAATTACACTCGAATACCTTGCTTTCCGTTGACCACCATTAAAGTGACGGTTGACCAAACGATTTAGGGACAAATTGGTCTTTTATGTTTAAATTTATTTTTAAAAAAATTTAAAAAATCATCCAACCAATAAAAACATGACATGTCATACTTTAATTAATTTTAAAAATAATATATTAAAAAATAAATTAAAAAAAAATAGATGGAAGAGTTTCCAAACTCTTCCACCACATCACCAAAAAAAAAAAATTAAAATTTTAAAAAAATTTCTGATGGCTTCCTCGAACCCAGTTTCTAGGTTCGAACACGAACCCAGAAATCTGGGTTCGTGCTAGAACCCAGAAATAGTTTTCAATTTTTTTTTCCTTTGTAACTCTTAAGTAATCCAGATCTGAAAAACTTTTTTCATCTCCAGATCTAAGTATTTCTCCATCTGGGAATTGCGTTTTTGATTTTTTTTTTTTTTTTTTTGAACTGTGAAGGAATCCAGATTTGGAAATTTCTTCCTATTTCCAGATCTGTGATTTTTTTCTAAAATTTTTTTTAATTATTATATTTTTTTAATAATTATTTTTTAATTTTATGTCAGAACACATTTATGCAGGGGCAGTCTCGTCATTTTACCATAAACCGTTTGGTCAACCGTCACTTTAATGGTGGTCAACGAAAAGTAGGGTATTCGAGTGCAATTATGATAAAACTGGTATTAAACGTGCAATTATGATAAAAGGTAGGGTACTTGAGTGCAATTCACCCTTTTATAAATGCACATATAATATACTGATTTATGCCACCTCTGTATTGAGAGTTCACACTAACCCTTCATTTTTCACTACTTTATTCTATTTGAGTTTTCACATGAAAAAACACTCTCTGCCAAAACTTTAGCAAAAAAATATGTACAATCAATTACTAAATCTAATGGCTTTGGACTAATGGTGGTAAACGGATTAGATTCGGGTAATTTTTGGATTTTTTTGGGTTTTTAGATTTAGATTGGATATTGTCTGAGAAAATTCGGACCGAATTCGGATCAGATTTTAAAAAAAAAAAATCAATTCTAATACAAAATTTCGGACCTGGTTAGATATATATTTTTCAGATTTCGAATCCAATTTTTTTTCAAAAAAAAAATCATTTTCAATTCAAAACTTCAGATCGGATCAAATATATATTTTTCAGATTTCGAACCGGATTCGGATGTTTTAGCTTTTGGATCAGATTAGGATATTTTTGGATTTCAAACCGGTTTCAGATATTTTCGGATCAGATTCGGTCTTGTTTCGGACTGAATTTAGATGTTATCGGACCATAACTTTTTATGATTATATTCGGACATTTTTCAGACTGAATTTGAATTTTTTTAAAAAAGTTCTTTAAATCTTTTAAGTTTTCTTTTAATAATATTAAGATGCATTGTTAAAAAATATATTCCAATTGGATTATGTTATATTAATATTTAATTACTTTATTTTTTATTTCTTATTTTACATTCGAGAGTCATTCATTTCATGCCGCAATATGTGACTTATAGTAACCATTTATTATTATAAATTAATTTAATTATCAATTATATAAATAAAAATTAAGACTTAAAAAATATTGTAATTCCAACATATAAAATGATGTAAGAAAAAATGAAGTTAGCGAAAAGAATCAAGATTGAGAGTAGATTGCTCATTGATATATGTAATAAGTACGTTACATCAATGAAATTAGTGATTATATTTAATTTTAAATTACATTATTGTACACAAATTTTGAAAAAAAAAAATTTACATTATATAGATATATATAAATAATAGTACAACTGAATGAGGTGCGAGAAATAATGATTTTTTTGTCCATTTCAAAAAAAAAAAAATTGAAAAGGTTTGTAGAATACATTGTATATGAATAAATGCAAGTGCAAGAAACAGGAGCTTCTAAGATGACATATAACAATTGAAATATATTTTGAAAAAATTATGTTTTCATATTCAATCACATAAAAAGTTTTTTATAATCATTTTTAATATTTTATGTATATTTTTATTAAATGCAAAATTTAAAATTTTTTTGATTTTTTTTATGATTCGGATATTTCAATTATTTTTTGAATTTTTTTCGGATAATGTTTTGAATTTGGAAAATTTCGAATCCGCACAGTGATTTCAAGTATGCATATTTGAAAATCGCATTTGGAGGCATTCGGATTCGGATTTTTTTGTTCAATTTTTCGGATCAAATCCGAATTCGGATTTGGATCGGACTATCCGAATCTGATTGTCACCTCTAAGTTGGACGTGCTTAAAGCCATTTTATTAAAAATCTTGCCGATGAAAATAAGTGGGATAAAATCCATTTGAAAGAAAAAATAGTGCAGTGTACATATGATCAGTATTACAATTTTCTTCAAAAATTTGTTCTATTTGATAGAACATTCTCCGTGACAAAAATTCTTCTATATTAACTTCGTAGTTTGTAAAGTTGATGCATGCCAATACCATATATTGATTTATCAAATGTTGATGTTGACAAAGTTTTAGTAAATAGATTAGCTAGTTATTGACATAACAAATCTACTTAACATTTATTTGACAATCCATTAAAGTTCATGAGTATAAAAGAACTGTTGATAAATATGTTAGATTCTATCTGTTTTGTTATATCATCCTATGAGCAATACAAATCGCATTGTTTTTAAAAATTGTTGTTGGCTTTTCTGTGGATGATGGAAGTCTGCATATACTTTGAATATAATGAATAACAAATTTTAGACAAATACATTATCAACTTATTTCGTGGAGTGCAAAATCTCTCGGAATGATTATAGAAAGTAGAAATAAATATTTGTTTTATGGAACACTATAAGATTGTAGTAGCATTATGAGTAAACACATATTGCGTTCGTGAATGAACTTTGTGAGGACTATATAGATATTCAACTCAAAATAACCAATCAAACTTGAGAAATTGTTGGATTTTGAACAAAATAATCTCAAATATACCGTTTCACGAAAAGTAACGAAAAATATGTTTAATCTCATTTCAATGTCTTCGAGTTGGTGCTGAACTAATCTTGTTAGTAAATTCCCTAAAAATACAATATCTAGTCTAGTATACTATGTTAGATATAACAAAGCACCAGTTGCATTAGATAATGTATGTTAGGATCAACTATCTTTACATCATCTTTTGTTGGTCAGAATAGATCTTTCTTAGTATTAAGATAAACAATCATTTCAAAATATGTTGATTAATGGACAACTTTTTTCATTTGAACTACACTCGATTTCCAAACCGAGACGATATTTTATTTTCCCAAGGTCTTTCATTTCATATTCTTTCTTCAAATATTTAAGTAGTTTTCGAAAGCTCTTCAAGTGTTCCAATCAAATTCATATTATTAACATATACTGCCTATAATAGCGAATTTGAATTCCGATTTCTTTCTGAAGATATATGAGCATATATATAATCATTAACATACCTTTATTTTAGTATATATTTGCTAAGACAATTATGCCACATCAATCCAAATTGTTTTAACCACACAAGGATTTATGTAACTTTATCGAATATAATTTATGAGGCCTAAAATTTATGCTTTAGATCTTTTAAATCCTTTTGCGATTCTCATATAGATTTTAGAATCAAGTGACTTATATAGTCACTACGTCCATCAAACGCATTTCAAGTCCTGAAGAGATTGCAAAATTAATCAAAATTCGGAACCTAATTGGGTTCATCATAGATGAATATGATTCATCATAATTAATCCTAGACCTCTGTGAGAAACCTTGTGCGAAAATCTTATATCTTTTGATCTCATTTTTATCATTACGTATCCTTACAAAAATCCATTTATATCCAATAGGTTTGTCATCTTCATGTGTTTGCACTACGAGTCCAAATATTTCTCGTTTGGCTAAGGAAGTCAATTTTGCTTGAATTGTTTCTTTCCATTTAAGTTAATCATGCCTTTATTTACAATCATCGATATTGTAAGGTTCATAATTATCATTTATAATTTTAGTAAGTATTGTAAATGAAAATATATTATCAATGATTGTTTCTTTATGATTCCACATTTTTTTTATAATTTTATAGAATTTTCTTCATTTATAGTTTCTTGTACTTATTTCATTTTAGTGGCTCTTGTCACTTCAGAGACTAGTGTCTCTTAAGGGATATCTAGCTCTCCGGAGTAAATTTAGAGAAAGAAAACTTATTTATGACTTGAGTGTTATTTGTAACAAGATCCTGGATATTTTATTTTACTCTTCCTTGGAACAATGTCTTTCGAACCCTATGGTCTGCCACATTTCTATAATACAACCCATGTTTCGTTTCCTACCAATTGTTTAGACTATTCTATTAGAACAGCCCCATACTAGTAACAAATTAACAATTATGTTAAGATGAACTACATATTAAGATGTGTGTGGATATAAGTGAATTAAATTAGGAAACTTCCAAGAAAATTCGTATTTCTCTTGTAGAGGAGTTGTTCATTCCTCTAGTGATAATTGTCTCATAAAAATGATAACATGCAAATCTTCTGATGAAAAGATCACTCATCAAAGGTTCAAGATCAGGGGCGTACTCAGGAATTTTCATTAGGATGGGCAAAAATAAAATAATAAAAAAAATTTCAGCTAACATCATCAATACGAAAAAAATTTAATTAATTGAACAGTAAATATAAAATTAGATGGGGGACATAATGAATATTTTCTCTCAAAATAAGAAATTGTTTTAATTTAATTTAATTATTAATATGTAAAATAATAATAAAACTAAAGTTAAAGGGTATAATATATAATTATATTTAAAAATATTTAAAAATTTTGGCCGGGCACTGCTCGGGTTGCCCTCCACATGCATCCGCCCCTGTTAGAGATGTATAATAATTGGTAGTGAATCAAAAACTAAAATCATCATGAATGCATAATTCGGTTCTGCTTGCTAATAGGATTGGTGAACACATTTCCACAATTAGTGAAGCATCAAATTTTCCTTCCTTTTCTTTTTGGGAAATGTGAGGAATACCCTGGACGCATAATAGGTATCTGAGTATGTCAAATGCACGTTTATTTTATAAAAGAGAGGGAGCGGGTTCTGTTATTCTATAAACTTTTTTAAAAATATTTATTTGACATTACTTTTGAAAGTTATGATACCGACTCAATTATTAAGGTGGGCAGTGTTTCGAAGTTTTTTTTTTAATCTATTACGTAAAGTTGTTTGTTTATATATTTTTTAAAATAAAAAATAAGATTTTTAAATATATAATTAAAAATTTAAAAATAATATATTTATAACTAAATATATTTATATCGTTTTAAATTTTTAAAAATTACTTTTAATAAAAGTTACCTAACACATTTGGATTTTGAAAAAAATTAAAACATAATTTTTATTTTTAAAAGTAGTTTTTAAAAATATCATTACCTCCTTGAGGGAGTGAAAAAAGAAAAAATTATAATTCAACTGTAAGTTTCTAGGCTTTTAAGTCTTTTATGATTATTCTCACTACATTCAAGAAGGACATGATTTTATTTAATTGATAGAAAAAATATTTAATTAAACGAAGAATAAATCTGGTTAAATATTTTATATATATATATAAAATTTCATAACTGGATAAAGACCATATTTCATTACAACTTCAAATTCTAAAGAACATGTTTTGATATTTCATTGCAACTTTGACATTTAAGATCATATTCATTCTGAATTTTACGAGTTCATGAGGTTCATATATTTAAAATAACATTTAATTTAAAACTACAGGTTTTGATTAACTTTTAAGTTCATTGGAAAGTTCAAGTTGTATTTGATCATTATACTTTTACAACTTCAAATTCATACTTTATATGGTTAAAACTTCAAGTTCATGGTTTATATAAGGGTGAATTGCACTCAAGTACCCTGACTTTTATTATAATTGCACGTTTAATGTCAGTTTTTTTATAATTGCACTCGAATACCCTGTAATGCGTTGACCACCGTTAAAGTGACGGTTGACCAAACGGTTCAGGGGCAAATTGGTCTTTTACGTTTAAATTCATTTTTAAAAAAATTTAAAAAATCATCTAACTAATAAGAACATGCCACGTCATATTAAAAATATTTTTTTAAAAAAATAAATTAAAAAAACATGTGGAAGATCTCTTCCACTACATCAACAAAAAAAATTTAAAAAATTTTAAAAAATTTCTGATTCGCTTTCGAACCCAGATCTGGGTTCGAACGCGAACCCAGATCATCTGAGTTTTCAATTTTTTTTCCTTTACAGGGGCAGTCTCGTCATTTTACCATAATTCATTTGGTCAACCGTCACTTTAACGGTGGTCAACGCATTACAGGGTATTCGAATGCAATTATGACAAAACTAGCATTAAACGTGCAATTATGATAAAAGTCAGGGTACTTGAGTACAATTCACCATTTATACAATGAGAACTTTTTTTTTTGGTGCAAACCACCCAGTGTCCAGTGACTGGTGGCCCGGCCCACCATTCGGTGCAAGCCCACCACTTAAGCCCTGACTACTTTGAATTTCGGGGTAGAGGAAGCCCCCTGACCAAGGTGTGTTGCTAGTAAAGTTCGAACCTGGCACTTTGTCACGTTGAACTCCTCAAAGGCTCTCATTTTCCACTTGAGCCACAACCCTTGGATATAATAAGAACTTTTATATAAACAACTTTATATTCATAATTTATACAGAGTGACAACTTTAGATTTTAAATAATAAAATAGGAAAAACTATACATGTATATAATAATAATAAGACATACAGTAAAGCATCAATTAAAGAGATAAAGTCTTATATGTAATTAATAATAGTAAATAAAGTAAGTAGAACCGTATATATAATGACAAAAAGTAAAGTTGATATAGCAATACATATGTATGTGTATGTGTGAGGGCACGTGTGTGGAAATAGTCATACATATAATACACAATAATAAATAAAGTATTTATATATAAGTACATTTCATAGGATCTAGAAATAAATAAAGACTGCAAACTACAAGAAATTTGACTTTCCGTAACGTACAAAATATATTCCTAAAATCTTTCACAACGTACGCTTGTTCGTTGTTACCTTAAAGGCTTAAACGTTTGAAGGCAATGTGTGGTTGTTTTTATACAGGGAATTTAGTAAAATTGTCCAAACAAAAATTATAAATTATAAAAGTACCCATTCTCCACTAATTGTTACAAACTCTACCCAAATAATTTTTTCGGATAAAAATGCCCTCATTTGTTTAACCCTACCCACACAATTTCTTTTTCACTCTTCTTTTGTTTTTCACGAGTTCTGCTGTTTTTTTTTTTTCCGCATCTTCTTCCTCCCCGCTTCTTCTTCCTCCTTGCACCGGTCTTCTTCTTTCGCCGCAGACTGTTCTTCTTCTTCTCCTCCTCTTCTCTATTTTACTCTTCTTCTTCTTCTTCACGCGGTAAAACAACGCAAAATGGACTGTTCTCTACGGTCGCGGCGGATTGTTCTCCACGGCGGCGGCGGCAACTCCCACTTTCAGGTAAGATTACTCATTTACAAGCAAGTATGGAAACATTGAATATATGAAGTGTTCTCCAGAGAATGGTTTCTTTCCTGATTTATCAACTGTTGCTCTACGGTCATCATGTTTTATCTTTGTGCTATCATTTATATCCACACCTTTGGTTAATTCGGTAAGGTGTTGTACAATGCTGTGACGAGAATGAATTTAGTCTATATCTATGAATACAGACTGATGGAATGACCATATTAGGCATTTCCATTCAAATTGGTTTTCAATTCCATTCATGAACCAATATGGTATGTGGACTTTGTTTCTTTTAATTTATTGTTCTCAGATTCAGAATCTAGATGATGCTTTGAGATCTACTGGACATGGTCTTTTTATTGTAATTGATCTGACACTGGGAATGTTTTAATTTTCTTATTTGTAGCATGTTAAGTGATGTTGTGCTATGCAGGAGATCATTTTAGATCAATTGTCTTAAAATGGCTAATGCTATCCATTAGGAGTTTTTGAACTTTTGTTGTGTATGACTAGATATCATTCTGTTTCCTTACAACTGCTTATCAATTTCCAATTTGTCTAGTTGATGTGCTGGGTATGTTATGTACCTTTTCTAATTCATTTAGGGAGCAAAGCATTCACCTGATGGTTTTGTTATTGTTTTTTTTTCATGCATTTTTGTCACGATTCCATTGCAGTAACTGTGTTTTCTTTCTGATAAGAGAGCAAATTGCTTCCTCACTGTTAGATATATATGACACTTTTATTTCTAGCACTTCCATTTATTTTTTGTATTTGATCAAATCTGGTGTTAGAGAACTTTACTTGGTACAAATATGTTGGCTGAAATATTGTTGTGGCTTCATTCCAACAGAAGTTACATTATTCTGATTCTTTTGGTGCATATACACAAGACTCTTAACATGAACAGTTTTAGTAAACATGATTTTTACCATGAGCAACGTCCAATAATAATTAAAAAAATGATTTTGGTTGCTTGAGAATGATTTGATGCATTGAAATAAGTATAATTTTTGTTCATGAGATAAGTTATGTGATAGTTACAAGTAACATTTAGCTAGATTGGTCGGTGTAACCTTGAAGTAGAACATCCTAAGGAGCTACACACTAATACACGTATGTCAGGTATAGGTAGAAGATTTGATTGGAATTAGCATTTTCTTTTCCTTTTCTATTTTGATGTTGATTTCCATGTTTGAATAAGGTCTTTGTAATTTTTTGGAAGGTGAATTGTTACTTTCATTTGTTTATTTTTTAATCTTTAGGATCCTCCTAGTAAGATAGGTTTTCTATCTCTTTTCTATCTGCTAGTAGTTAACATTTATCTTATTAAATAAAAAGTTTTGTATATATGTAGTTTCTGTTGATTAAAATAAAGCTAAGCATGAGAATTAAATAACTCACGTAATTTATTTGTTTGTGTTGTAGCTTTTGGATGGGGTTACATTTTAAGATGAGTTTTAGTATTTTTATATTAGCTAGTTGTATTACTACTTAAGATAATGTATTAATTGCAATTTTGGCATTTGCAGGTTGCAATTAAGACCTCATCATTTAGCAAATATGTGGATGGAGGAATAATGGTTCTGTACCCTCATGCCAAGATCCTTGTGTTGTTTGTTTGGAAAGAAAGTGCACAGTAGCTGCAGAAGATACATTACTTGTAAAAGTACCAAATTATATTAGTGTTCTATGGTGATCATGCTCTGTGTAAATTCCTTTGAGACCAAGACAGTGATAATAATTGTCTCATGGAGCAGGCTGTGATCACGAGTTCTCATTCTTTTGTTTTTGTTAATATATTAATACTGGAATCACTTATTCTTCATGATGATAGGGTTGGAACGCATCCAAGATCTTTGCTATTAGTTATAGGACGAATCCATGATGGTTTCGGTTTTAAATCTGTGCCATTAATTTCAAATCTGTTAAATTGTAAAGATGATTGTAAATTGCGAAGTTGCTATAAATTGCAAATTGTTAAACGGTCTAAAAATTATAAAATTGCATAATAATATCCTTTGAAAAGTAAATCAAAGAACTACATAAATGTCAATAATTTATCAAAGAGATTGAAGTCTATCTCCTGCAAAATATAAAAATCAGTGTTTGTAACTTTGAATGCATGTAGCCGCCATTTGTATTGTCTAATAGCACACTCGCTCATTTGTAATCAAAATTGGTATAGGTCTCGAAGCTACTTCAACATCATCAATTGAACACATTACAGACGTGCCTCGAACCAACTCTTCATTACTGTTTCGACCCGATACTATCAATTATCGGGTAGGGCTGGCCTGATGAAAAAATTCATCGGGCAGGGCCGGCCCGATAAAAAAAATCATCGAGCAGGGCCGGCTCAGATAAAAAATTTCATCGGGCAGGGTCGGCTCGATGATTTTTTTCATCAGGTCGGCCCTGCCCGATGATTTTTTTTTTGCATCTTCTTCCTCCACGCTTCTTCTTCCTCCTCGCGCCGGTCTTCTTCTTCCGCCGCAAACTGTTCTTCTTCTTCTTCTGCTCCTCTTCTCTATTTCACTCTTCTTCTTCTTTTCCACTAACTTTGAAATTTTCTAATGGTGGGAGTTTGTGAGATGCTTTGAATGATTTTGCAAATGTGGGAGTTTAGGGAGATGAGAAATAAAAATTTTCTTGGCTTAGTTTGTAAGAGATCTATGGAGAAGAGAAGAGAGAAAAAAAAAAATGTGAAGAAGCAAAAAAAAGAACAAGTGAAGAAGAAGAACCTGTGTGAAGAAGAAGAAGATAGTGAAAAAATATATTGTGAGGGTATTTTTGTCCAAAAAAATATTTTGGGTATATAATGCAAAAGTTAGTGAATGATGGATATATTTACAATTTCAAATTTTTTTGGGTAATTTTGCTAAATTCCCATATTACTGGACCTCTTAGTGTCTTTGTATTTGATTAGAATTATAGAGAATGGTGCCATTGGCTTACACCAAAAGTGAGATTTTAGATTCAATTTCTTGTTGCTGTTATCAAATTAGTTTTACAAAATAATTAGCTTACCAAAAAAGTAAGAGACATTGTACTTATAAAATGATTAAAATAAACATTATAACTAAATATAAGATATTATTTTTTAAAATTTTTTTAAATTTTTTTAGCTGGAATTTCCAAATTTTCATTTTTCAACTTATTATCTTTCATTTTTTATTTTTCCAATTTTTTTAATTTTTAACTTTTTTAACTTATTTTTTTTATATTTTTTAAATCATAAAAATAATTAAAAAATCATTAATATTTTCAAAAGACTAATGTTAGGAAGGCCAAAAATTAAACAAAAATTATTACCCAAATGATGTGGTAAGTTGATTTGCATCATTTGAATAATAAATTTAGACAGTCTAATATTATTCTTTTTAAAAAAAAAATCAAAATAAGAGGTGAGTTCCTCTTATATTTTTTTTAAAATTTTATATTAATTTTTAGAATAAATAAATTCCTCTGATATTTTTTAAAATTTTATATTAATTTTAGAATAAATAAATATTAATAAAATTTAATTAAATATAAGTGTAGTTGCACAAACAACCCCAAGTTTAGGATACTTGCACGTATATGGACCTTTCGTTGAAATTAACACAAATATTTCCTACGGTTAGTGGTCAATAGCTAAAGAATAATAGTCAAGGGGTAAAATGGTCTCTTAAATTTTAAATTAATTATAATTATTTAGTTAATTGAAATAAAATAAATATTAATAAAAAATAAAAAAAAATAAATCATTTCGATCTTTATTTTCATCATCTTCTTCATCTTCATCTTTACCTTCATCGTCTTCATCTTTATCTTCGTCTTCATTGTCATCATCTTTATTTCATTAAATTAAAAACAAAACAAAAAACTTTGTTTTCATCATCCATCGAATACCCAACGTCATTTTCATCACTTAAAATAAAATAATAATAATAAAAAAACTTCATCCCTCTTCACCCGTCAATACCTAACTTCATCTTCATCACTTAAATCAAATAAAAATAAAATAAAATCTTTACCATCCATCAAATACCCAATTTCGTCACTTAAAATAAAAAATATGATTGAAGAGAAAATTTATTTATTTTAATGAAGTTTTTATTAATTAAATAATAAATATTAAAATGTATGTATGAGGGTCATTTTGGACATTTTATATGAAAAAGAGAGTCAACCATTAATTTTAACTGTTGACTACTAATGATAGGGGATATTTGTATTAATTTCAATAAAAAAATACCATATACGTGGAATTAAGTCTAAATTCGGGGATATTGATTCAATTACCCCCTAAAAATATCAATATTTTATATGAGAGCTAAGGGTCAGAGGTGAGGAGTCCGCTCCTCTGGTATTTTTTTTAAAATTTAAAATTATACATTAATTTATTAAAACAAATAAATTTAAAATATTAATATTTCCTAGCCTCTGATTTTTTTTAAAGAGTTTTAATTTCATATTAGTTTATTAAATTAAATAAATAAAAATATTTTTATTTTTTAGTATTTTTAATATTTTAGATTTTAAACCTCCAACTAATTTTTTAAAATCTGCTTATAAGAGAAGTAGATTATAAAATAAAACTTACTAAACTTTTTTTTATTTTTATCAAAACTTATAAAATAAATAATTATTTTTTAAATAAAAGCAATAACAAACACACTCTTAGTTTATATTATGTTTCAGAGAGAAAATTTATTCTTATATATCAAATTTTAATAATGTGGGGGCACAGTCTTCATAAAAATTATCTTGAAATATGTCATTCGTCAGAAAAAAAGATTGTACAAGGCTAAATAATGCAATTATATCATTCGAACAATTAAGATAACGTGTCAGAAAATAAAATACAAACAAATGGTATTTTTTTTAATGACTTTCCTTTATTATATAGTGAAATATAACATTTTCCATATAAAAATCCCTTGAAGTAAATCAAAATCTGCTTTTGTTTAATAACACCATTTTTGGGCATGAAAGTCAGCCTTGTTTGTAAAACCCGAGATGTCTTCTCCTTTGTATTCTTCTTTTATATTTCTTTGTCAAATCAAATAATAGAGTACTACTTACTACAAGGGACCCTTTCCAGGAGTACATTTTCTGTCTTCTTCAACTCAATTCAAACAACCATTTCTGACGAATCGCCACATTATTGATTTAAAAAATTCCAATTAATTGGTTGCTATCAGCCTATCGACGACAAGTAGCAAGCATTTTCTTCTTAAGTTAACCATATTAATTTTCAACAATCAGTCGACATAAAATATATATATATTTTTTTATTATTCCTTTCACATTTTTGCAAACGTAATTGAAGCGTATTCTCTAATCTCTAGTCAAGGACACATTAAAATATGTAACGTAGGTAATTAATTAATTAATTAAATAATAGAATAATCAAAGGGGTATTGATTCCCCTTTCTGTGATCTTTGAAGAGTCAATAGACGACAGCTTCTTGTTGATTCCATCTTATATCAACCTCAATGTATGTTTTGTTACAATTATATGTAGTCTTTGTGGACCTTGTTATAAGGCAGACAGTCTGCAATCATAATGACATAACAATAGAATAGTATCATAAGAGAGAGTAGATTACATACTGTGTGATGGATGGATGCATTTATAGCATGGCGAAGTTAATGCATGCACATCTCTTAAATCAAAGCATCAATAATCAACTAGCGGATTTGTTCAAAGGAGAATATAATAATATTTATCCTCTACTTATCCAACACAAGAATTTATGCTCGTGATATTATTTTCATCCAATAACATTTGTGACCCAACTTCACCAAAGGGTCGGAGAAATTTCAAACTCTTTCAAGCCACTAAAGTTCAACACTTAATAGTGTATATATTATTTTCACCATTATCCATAAAAGTATAATTGTATGGATAGATCTCTCCCCGTCTTGAGAGTAGACGGCTTTTAAAACGGAAATAGATGTTCGAGTCATGTTCGTATGGTTTAATTTCGGTATATCTCGGTAGTCCTCTAACCCACAAGTGTCAGATTTAAAAAAAAAAAAATCACTTTTTTCTGTTTTTTTTATTGTCACAGGGGATTTTAAGATAACTACATACCACACTTATAATTTTTTCTAGCTATCTAAGGAAAAAAAAAAAAAAAAAAAGCTCTCATGAAAGTTTTAAATGGATAGTTAAGATTAATTATGTCATATGTTTTTAACAAAAAGTAGAGATGTTTAAGTGAAAATATCCTAATTCAAAGGAAAGGTTAGGCATATGGATGCATTAAAAAGGTTAAAATGTGAGACCTAACAAGCATGTATGCAGCTTTTAAAGAAAAGAAGGAAGAAAGATCAATAAATTAAAGTTTATTTTTGTGTCATGGAGATTTTTAAGGCGACTGAGACAAATCAGCTGTGGTTCATTCAAAGATAGAATTCCCTTTTGACTGATATGATATGTATGTAAGGCTGGTTCGATGCTCTTTAGAGAACAATCTTCTACTACCTACCACTTGCCACACTTTTTAAAGTTTTAAACTAATCTCCGTACAAATATCAATCTATCACTTTTTTGACGCAATTTATTGCACACTCACTTACTTTTCTTATTTTACAATCTGTTCTCATTTAACATATATAGCACATTCTAACATTATTTTTGTTACTTTTAAGAATATTCTCTCTGCTCATTTCTAGACTCTTACATTCACATTATTATCAGCTTTTATCCCAACAAATTAAATTTGTGATTGATTCTCGAAAGAATTTCCAAATTTCATGTAAAATTTGACCAAAATTATAAAACCAACTTTTGTAATTTTGAGATTAGGTAAACAAAAACTAATAATATTAGGTTGTTCAAAATATTTATTTAAATTTATATTCAATTCATATGGTACTGACACAATAATTAACATTTTACTAATGAAGACAATAAAAATGTGTTTGATTATTTATAAACCACATTTTTTTCAATTTGTACAAAACATCTCTTTATTTTAAACTAACTTTGGAAACTTTCACACATATCTTCTTTTTTTTTTTTGGATTTTACATTTTTAAATGTATATCTATATTCTCACTTTTTATAACGGAGGGATAAAGTCATATAAGTCTTTTTTTTGTTTTGTTTTTATTTATTTAAAATTAATTATTTGATCACTTTTCAATTTTTTTTATTTATTTTAATAGGGTTGTATGGGCACAACAGTCCTTTCAATGGTCAATTAAGCGGCGCAAGGATTAAATAATATTCTCGTTTCTCTAAAGGGGGGCTGTGCAGTCGTCGGTTGGGTGGGGTGGGGAGGGGAGGCTGCTGGTTCTCAGGGGTGACACTATGGATGATTGCATGATGTTTTATTTATTTTTATGGTTTACTTTTCATTTTTTATTAGTATTTTTTTTTATTAAGAAAATGTAAACATTTTATTGTTTTTAGTATTTCATTTGTTTGAAACCACTCCTTTCAGTCGTAGACATATATATACATTGGCCGAGGAAGGGATAAGAAAAAAATTTAAATTTTTTTATAGAAAATTTATATTTTTATTTTTTTCATTCGTCTTATAAGAAATTGTGTTGATAGAATGCTTTTGTATAACAAAGAGTATATAATTATATAATAGCCGGGTAAGTGAGTTTAAGGGATTTACATTAAAGAAAAAATATCTAAATTCTATGTCAAAGGTTAATTACATATAAGAAGGGAAAAAAACAATAAATGGTGTAATCAAAGTAAATCAAATCAAATTTTTTTTTTTTTTTTTAATGGAAGGTAATTATAATTACATATAAGAAGGGAAAAAAAAATAAATAAATGGTGTTATCAAAGTAAATCAAATCAATTCTTATTTTTTTTATGGAAGGTAATTATGATAATTAGGAACAATTCTGAATTTTACTGAAGACTGAATGGTGACTGAAATCTAAAACCTGAATAACATTTTTTTTCTTTTCTAAACAACAAAATATGGTATCAACTTGTTTGTTTTTTAAAAATAAAAATATCTGAAAACAAATAATTTGACATTTATACCCTTATTACTATTAATTGTTATATATTTTTATTTGTTATGATACAAACAACTAAAACTAAATAATTTAATAAATCATAAAATATTTTTATGTATATATTAACAAAATTTTACTTCAATATTAAAAATATAATAAATAATTATATTAAAAAATAATTTTTATCTTAGGAGTGGAGACCGAGATATATATAAAGCCTTAAATTGTAGCATAATTATTCCATTCAATCATAATTATAAATAATAATATGTATGCATCTAGCTTGCTACTACTGCAATATTAGAATTAATACACACATTACAAATACAGTTATAATTTTTCATTACAAATAATAAACTTATATAGAGCACAAGTAGTTCCATAAAAAAATTAAATAAATAATTTTTACCGGAATTTTGCTCGGAGATAATTTAATCTTTCGATTCTAAGAAAATTTGAGGATGAAAAGTGATTAGAGTTTTTTTTTTTTTTTTTTAAGCCGTATGTGAAAAGAAATAGGTAAAAGAAATAAATTGTGTAATATAAAATTAAATAAAAGTGGAAATATGTTATATTTAGGAAGATACTTTTGGAAGAAAATATTTTAA